>VMDO01019258.1:0-40130 GCA_007922755.1 Pedetes capensis | reverse complement strand
TAAGAAAAATGGAAAAAAGAAAGAAGAAGCAAGGTTAAATAAAAGAAAGGAAATAAGAAAGGAGAAGAATGTTAGAAAGAGGGAGAGAGAAGAGCAAGACATTAAAAAATCTAATTGTACAACAAAGAAACTGAGTAAATAAAATTAGATAAAAAGAGGAATAAAAAATAAAAAGGCTGATTTTTTAAAATAAAGCAAAAATACTAAAAATAGAAAAAGAGAGAAATGCAATGGCAAAAGAAAAAAATTCCAAAAAAGAATTGCATTAGAAAAAAGAAAATACAGAAAAATAAAATTTAGAAAAAAAATGACAAAGTACTGAAATGACTTCTTCCTGTGTGCTCTGGTATTGGAGTCTGGCAGGTCGAGGTGGTGGTCAGTTGAAGCTGGAGTGTCTTATCTTTTCTACGGTTTATGTAGGTATTGGGCCCAGACAGTCCAGGGGAGATTTCGGGCCAGGCTGCCTACCGGAACTTCTCCTCTTTGCACACCTGGAACCTCTGCTGGTCACGCTTAGCTTTGCAGCCTGTGGGCCCTACAGGTTCTCACACACACCAGAGACCTCCCAGTTTATACCTCCTGGAGTGGACATGTCCATAGCAAAGGGGTCTCCAGAGTGTGCTGGGGAGTCAGGAGGCAAACGGGGCCCTGAGGGCTGTCCTGGGAGACCCCTCTCAGTGCTTTCATGTCCTGCCGGACACCGAGCATGCCCAGGGCAGGAGGAGGCTGCGGAGATCAAGGCCTTGCTGTCACCAAGCGTCGGAGTTCCAAGTCACACGGGCAGCGCCGTGTGCAGCAGATAGGTGGCTCCAGAGGTGGTGACACCTGCTGGCCTGGGCCCCAGGTTGTCGGCATCCACAGTTCCCCTGGGAGGTAGGGTCAGCTCCTCCCCGAGGGGCTGAGCTGCTGCCCACCTTGTGCAGGGACCCTGCTGCCTGAACTCGGCACATCAGCACGCAACCGTCTCCTCTCTACAGCCGCCTGCCACAGCCATGGCCCTCCCAGGTGTGGCAGGTCGGCCCCAGGCTCCCTAACCGGTGACTGTTCCTTGTTTTCAGGCCCCCAGAGGAGCTTGGTCTCAGACAGTGGGTTCCCTTTCAAGATGGCACCCCCAGAAGCCGTGGGCACAAGCTTCCCAAATTTGCCAGAAGATGCCAAGACCTGGTGTGGACCTGGACCTGTGGCTGCCCAGGGGAGACTGGCTTCCTCCTGGTGGTCAGCTGTGGACGCTCTCACCTACACTCAGGGATTTCTGCTCTGTGTCACCTGGTCCCGGGCACCTGACGAGAGCAGGTGAGCAGAACCCGTCAGGGAGAACCCCAGTGCCCTTGCACCACCCTCACCACTCTCCTCTGCATGACCCTTGCACAGGTGGACAGGAACGAGTGTGCAAAACCACCACGCTGCCACTTCTGAAGCTCCTGCCTGGCCTGCCGAGGGCCTCCCAGGGGAAAGTGGCCTGGAGCCGCACCAGACCACATGCTGAAGTCACCTCTGCGGGGGCATCAGTAAGAGGCGAAGATCACAATTCTTCACTCCCTCAATAAATCTTCAAACGGAAATAAAAATGAAAGATCATCCTGCCAGTTACCCATGTGGCCATCGATAAGCCACTGGAATTCTCTGGCTCCCAGAACCTCAACCTAAACACTGACACCTATAGTCTCTTCCAATGGTGACATCACATGTTTTTACAACTCTTTTTATTTTCAGTAGCGCGGTTTGAACCCAGGGCCTTCCACAGTCTAGGCAAGCACTCCACTACTGAACCATACCCCAAGCCCTTTTTATTTTATTATTTTGAGAGAGGGTCTTGCTAAGTTTTAGTTTAGGCTGCTTCTGGCCTCAAATCTGCAATCCTCCTGCCTCGGCCTCCAGAGCCTCTGCAATTACATGTGTGTGTGTCACCACATCCAACTTGTTTTCGTGATTTTTAGAGCACACAATGTAGGCTAGGTTGTTGTTGTTGGTAGGTGCCGTCGAGTTGGGTCTGACTCATAGTGATCTGTTGTACAACAGAACAAAACATTCCCCAACACTGTGCCATGCTTGGCACCATTGTCAGTGCTTCTCTGCTATTCATAAGGATTTCAGGGGCAGATTGTTTCAGGAGTGGATTGCCAAGTCCTTCTCCCTAGCCTCCACCACCTGGTGTTCCCAAGTGGTCTTCCATCCAAGGACTAACAGGCCAACCCTGCTTAACTTCTGGGATCAGGTAGGATCAGACACTAGGGTGCTATGGCTGCAGACAGTGTTGTTGTTGTTATTAGGTGCCATCGAGTCGGTATCCGACTCATAGCGACCCTTATAGGGTTTTCAATGGCTGACTATTTCGGGATTGCCTTGAGAGTGGACTGCCTTGGGAGTGGATTGCCAGGTCTTTCTCCCATTTTTGTGGTGCCGGGAATTGAACTCAAGACCTCAGAGACTGCAGCACAGCACTCTACCAACTGAACTAAATCCCAGCCCCGCAGACAGTATAGGTCATGATTAAAATAAAGGTGGCTACCCAGACACAATTGGATATGCCTTTGTTCTTTAGCAGCTTTCAAGCAGATTTCTACTGGGGTAGGATATCAATCATTACCTGAGCTGTTCCCACGACCCAGCCACCCACTGAACACTTTAAATCTTTATCTCACCCGTGCTCTCAACAACTCCAAGAGGAGCCCGCGACCTCAGAGAGCTCCGTCTGAAGGCGGGTTGTCATCTCCGCGTGTTACCCCCATCACAGCCCGCTGAGTCATAGGATCAGAACCACAGTGTGGCGTCAGACACCTGCTGGACTGAGCCCACCCCACTCCTCCAGCCCCTCTGCACTCCTGATGGCCGGGACCCCTGGACTGAGCAGTCAGTAGCGCTAATGGCCACACCACTCAGAACACAGCCGCACCGAAGGCCAGAGAGGCGTTGAGATCTGTAGAATTGAAACCCACACAGTGGAGAACATTGACAGCGAGGGAGTCAGGGGTCCCGCACCCACCACCCATTTTCTCTAAACACCTCATGTCATTTGGCCACGTGGGGCGCTCCAGTCAGTATCTCTGCCGGTCAGTCCCTCCACCCATGGTTTCCGGGCAATCCGTAGCTGCAGAGCCCAAATGTTGGCCACGTCCCCTCACGCAGCTGGCCACCCTGAGTAACCGTTCTTCAGAAGTCGTGTGTAACGCCAGGGGATTTCACATGCGAAGTTTCTGTCTCCCCGCAACGTCCCATCGCCACATTCTTAGAGGGCAGAGTCAGAAGCTTCTGCAGCTGGGAGAGCTGAGAGGCTCAGAGCTCAATTCTCAGGGGCCTCCCCTGTACAGAGCGGGGGACACACCTGACTGGTGGCCATGGGGGTACCCCGTTTCCCGGATGGGAATCTGGTCTTCAGACTCCAAGCCCAGCTCCTCGCATGGGCATGGCCTTTGGTCCACGTGGAAATCGGATCACGAGGCAACAATGAGAAGCGTTTCCAGTGTGCTCGAGAAGGCGACTATTTACAGAAAGCCGCCTCTGCAAGTGCTCTTCTAAAACTCATCTGGGCCTGTGGAAAAACTTGCTCAATGATAAACAACAGAGCAAACTCTGGAGCAAAGCAGAGTTCTTTGTTTCGGCGTTTGTTTTCTTTCGCTACATCTGGAGGGTCTCCACTGCTGCCACCCTCCCCTCGCCAGCTGTGCTTCTCTGAGCTGCAGTTGACTGACTGTGGTTTCCCACTGGGCAGAGCACGGAGGGGGACTTTCTGGGAAGGGCCCAGGGTGAAAGCGCTGTAGGCTGTGCGTGTCCTGGGCTGGGTTAGTCAGGGCTTCCCAGAGAAAAGAGGAACTAGGAGGTGTGGGCAGGTGACTCATGAGTAGGCCTTGGTCCATGCAGTGATGGCGGCTGAGAATCCGGGATCCTGGTCTGCAGTCTGGAGGCCCAGCTGAGCCAATGGTAGAGTTAGAGAGCTGAAAGGCAGAGAGCCGGTGCTGTAACGCCCAGGCCAAAGCAGAAGGCCCCGGGCAGAGAAGGACCCTGCCCAGCCCAAGCACTTAGGCAGAGGATGAAGGCCGCCTTCCTCCTCCTCCCTCTGCTCTTTCCAGGCCCCTTCACCACCTGGACAACGTCCACACACACTGTGGAGGGCCATCGGCAGCACTCATCCCCCAGCTCAATCGCCAGCCCCTTCCAGAAATCCCCTTCGACACAGCAGGAGTAGTGCTCAGAGAGAGTCCCGGGCACCCTCGGCCCAGCCAGGCCAGGCCCGGTGACGCACACCTGCAATGCCAGTGGCTTGGGAGATGGAGCCAGGAGTTCAAGGCCAGAGGCAGCCTACGGAACTTAGCAATACCCCGTCTCCAAATAAAAAATAAAAATAGGAAGCAGGGCATGGTGGCACATGCCTGCCATCCCAGCAGCTCGGGAGGTGGAGGCAAGAGGATCTCAAGGTCAAGACCAGAGGCAGTCTGCATAACTTAGCGAGACCCTGTCTCAAAAAGTAAAAAAATGGGCTGAGGGCGCAACTCAGTGGTCCAGCACTTGCAGAGCATGCAAGGGCGAGGCCCTGGGTTCAACCTCCAGCACCACAAAAAAATAAATAAATAAATAAATAAAATAAAAATAGGCTAGGGACGCAGCCAAGTGGTAGAGCACTTGCAAAGTATGTGCGAGGCCCTGGGTTCAATCTCTCAGAATTGAAAAGAGGAACGAAGAAAACCCAGCTTCAAAGACATGCTTCAGTGACGGTGCTCCATGCCCTAGGAGCCAGTCCTGGCTGGACGGCGCCTGTGCAGCTTCCCAGCAGCCCCACCTGCACAGCCAGCCTCCCGCGCACTGCCCGGCTCCCTCTTAGGCACACGACTTCCCATACTTCCCAGCTCAACCTCCAAAGTCTGCCCATGACACAGCAGCCATGGCCCTCATGGTGCGCTCCCAGGCCAGAGGAAACTACGGGGCCCCTAGACACCACTGTTTGAGCCCCAAGCCAGTCCTCTCTTGTTGGGGATTTTTAAAATGTACCCATAACTAGTGTCCCTCATACTAGCCAGAGGGACTGACCTCTAGGTGACCCCAGGGCCACATCCCACTCACTCACTCCTACCCCTCCCAATCAAGTGAGCAAAGATGGCCCCTGACCAGCCTGACCAGCCTCAACCACCTCAATTTTGACTAGCTATCCCTAGCATCTCAGTTAAATAACTGCCCCTACCTGGCAGGTATGACAGTTTACCTGCTGTACCTGTCAGGAATGTGTCCTGATTGGTTAGCCCCAGTACACGCCCCCCTCCGGAGCCCTGTATAAGCAGAGCTCCCAGATCCCCTTCACCCCGCCACCATTCTCCATCCTTCAACTGCTGCCCAGACCCCATCACCTCAATCCAGCACTTCCCAATCCAGCGGAAGATCTCCAAATTATTCAACACGTCAAGACCAGGGGCCCCAAAGCGCCAAAGGCTACAAGCAAGCCACGAAGAGCCTCCCAATTCCTCCCATCCTTGGGAAGGAGGGAGGCAGAGAAGGTGAGCTGCGAGAGTCAAGACCACCGGACCTCCAGCCCAGCAGAACACCAACTGCTGGTAGCTGTGCCTTTAAGGCTGAGCTGTACCACCCATGAGGCTGCAGCATCCTATGCTGCAGGCTTAGAGCTAACACTTGAGCACTTGACAGGGGCTGCTTGCTGGTCGCACCCCACTTGGGGAGTAACCCAATAAACTTTCCCTCTTCTGTTTCCTGCAGAAGGTCTCCCGAGGTGCTTCTTTGGCTCCTCCGGCCACTACACCAACCCGGTCCAGTGGGTCTCCAATACCCACTCGGTGTCAGGGCAAGGCTCTGAACTCTGCCAGGCCTGAGCCAAACCCCGACACTCTCTAACTGTCCTTCCGTGAAGCAGGGTACTCTGTGCACAGCTGGCCCTGGGCAGAGTAGACTGACACCCCCTCCATTTCCTCCAACACTTTGCACTCTGCGTGCATTTCTCCACCCACGTGGCTGCTCCTAGCTCCAGCCGTCACAGGCATTCCTGGACAAGAGGCCCTCCTGACCAGGTCTCTGAGGTCCCATACCCTCAGCCCCGAGATCTCTCTCCAATGCAAATGAGGCTGTTAAGATACCTGCAAGTGTAACGGGAGACAAACAGACGTCAGTTAACTGGCCTCATAAATGTGAAACCTCAGCTTGTCACAGTGCTGAGGCGAGTCACATGTGAGCAGTGAAGGAGCCTGGGACCCGGTCCAGGGCCCCAGCAGAGGATCCCAGGGCAGTGGGCCCTTGGGGTAAACATCCCAGGAGTGGTTGAGGGTGGGGAGTGGAGGGACATCCCCACAGCAGGCTGAGCACAGGACACCAAGAAGACAACAGGGATGTCGCAAGCAAATAATCCCAGGCAGCTTGGAGGGCTGTGAGGCCCACAGGCAGGCTTGACAGCGGCTGAACACGTCCTATGGATGGAAGCTGTCGTGACGGAATCATCATTTGAGGAGCCAAAGGAATAGCAACGGCCAACCTGGAGAGAGCTCACAACACAGCTTGACAAGGTGAAAGAAGGCTGGGCACCTCCACAGCCCTGTGGGAACAAGGCCACCATCGCAGCTAACCAGGCCCGGCCAAAAACCGAAGCGTGCTGAGAACGCGGACGGGAGGTGTCAGCAAGCAGGTTTAGTGGACACACACAGAGGTCAGGTGCAGCATGAAAGATCTCGCAGATTCTAAAGAGAGTGTGCGCTAAACTTTTACCCACCCCGTTGCCAGAAAAAATAAAGATTATAGGACCTCTTCCACCTATATATACCCCAACCACACACCACGGGAACCTAAGAGTAATTAAAATCAGGGGCCACACGCGGGGCAAAGTTTTAGGCTTTCAGATTACAAAGCAAGCTTCACCAGTTTCAAGGAATATTATTGTGCAGACCATATTATTTATGCATAATGAAATTGAGTGAGAAACAGGTATGTTCATTAAGGCCCACACATTATTAAAAAATTCAAAACACTCACCACAAACCATAAATCATACAGGGACCAGAAATACTGAATTAAACAATAATAAAAATACCGTTAACCAGGACAGAGCTAGAGTGGGTCTCTGGAAATTTATAGAAATGACAGATTGAAAATTAATGAACAAGGTATCAAACTTAATTCAGGTTTTTAAAAAAATAGTCAATTCAAAGAAGTAAAGAGAAAGGGTCATATGCAAAAGCATTGGAAAGGTAAACATAGAAAGGGCAAAAGAAGCAGAATTGTAAAATTATATAAGTATCTAGCTGGATGAGAGAAAGAGAAAACAAAATTAATAGGAATGAAAAAAACATGGATAGAACAGAGATTAAATACAACAGCTATTAACAGCAATGAGAAATTTATGGAAGTAGTTTCTGTTATGAAATGTTTATTGTTTTCTAAAAATAACACTTTCTATCACTGACTTTCTTCTGCTTTTATTTTATGGCACTAATATAACTTGATATTAAAATTCATTAGAGCAATGGGATAAATGAAAATTAGAGTTTACAGGGTCTGCATTTCTGACTACAATGCAAGAATCATATCAAAATATCAGCAACCCAAAAGTAACAATACTTTAAAAGGACAACACATGATAGGTTGGCCTGTCTGTTATAAATATGTATAATATGTAGTTGAATTTTATCATTTAACTCAATATGTGTTTTAGGGAGAACTTGATGTTGTTTACATTTCTTATTGTAATCAAATTGACTAATAATTTTCTATAGTTTCATGCGGTGTCTCTTATTTTTCTAGTTTTCCTTTGTTACCTGGTCATGTAGAAGTTATTTTATTATTTATAGGCAATCATTTTGAAGAATGTATGTCCTATTTTTAAATCTATCAGTACTACCTTTATATTTAACAGGTATCTGTTTAAACAATTACTTCTTAATAAAATCAAAGTATTGCTCTTTCCTCTGCCCAAAGCCTCAGTTATTATCTAACTACTTATCATCCAAGGCTTGAACCATTACTTCTTGGATCACTTTTCTACCTGGGCAGTGTAATTGTTGTTAGGTGCCATCAAGTCAGGTCTGACTCATAGAAACCCTCTGTACAACAGAACAAAAGACTCCCCAAAAATGTGCTATGTGCACAATCCTTTTTAAGTTAAAGCCCATCGTTGTAGACACTGTGTCAATCCATCTAGTTCCGGGTCTTCCCAGAAGTTGACCTGCCACTCTCCCAAACATGATGTCCTTTTCCTGGGATTGGTCCCTCCTGACAACATGTCCAAAATACGTAAGACATAGTTTAGCTATCATTGCTTCCAAGGAGCCCTCTGGTCGCAGTTGTTCTAGAACAGATCTGTTGGTTCTTTTTGCAGTGCATGGTATAATCAGTATTTGTCTCCAGCAAAATAATTGAAAAGCATCAATTCTTTTCCTGTCTCCCTTATTCAATGTCCAGTTTTCACAACCATATGATGCTACTGAAAATACCATGTCATGAGTCAATCACACCTTCGTCTTCAATGTGACATCTTTACTTTTCAACACTTTGAAGAAGTCTTTTGCAACAGCTTTTCCTAATGCAATGTGTCTTTTGATTTCTTGACTGCTACTTTCATGGGTGTTGATTGTAGAACCAAGTAAAGCAAACTCTTGGACAACCTCAATCTTTTCTCCATTTATCATGAAGCTGTGCACTG
This sequence comes from Pedetes capensis, assembly GCA_007922755.1. NCBI lineage: Eukaryota > Metazoa > Chordata > Mammalia > Rodentia > Pedetidae > Pedetes > Pedetes capensis. Next base: position 31,504 of record VMDO01019258.1, on the reverse strand, counting down.
ACCCAGGAGTAAGGATTTTTGTTTCGTTGATGTTGAGGCACAATCCATACTGAAGGCTGTGTTCTTTGATCTTCATCAGTAAATATTTCAATCCTCTTTGCTTTCAGCAAGCAAAGTTGTGTTGCTGCAATTACATAACCAAAACTCTGAATGTTTAACTAGTGGTATTGCTTAATGCTAGTCTTTCTATATTAGGTTTACTACTTCCTAGTTTTTCTCTCAGTTAATTGGAGTGTGTATTTGAGAAAGTATTGACCTTCTCTGTGGTCATTTGTGGACCATGGTTCTGAGAAGAGAGATGAGTTGATCTGAGAGTTTCTCAACCATTCCCCAATGAGGTCACCATGGGGAATTCCCCCTAGAGTGTGCTGTCCCCAAGACTCCCATCCCCAGCTCAGGAGTCATCTCCGGAGGCAGTGGAAGGACAGCCTCAGACAGGACACCCTGGGAAGACGCAGCCCACACATTGCCTCTGGAAACTCCAGCCAGCAGAGAGGAGTTAAAGCCAGTGACATAAAGGGGCCTGCATGGAAGAAAGGGCTGCGAGACGTGAGAACTCTGCACATCAGAGGCATTCCGCCCAGGAAATGGGGACAGAAAGTCGATGCACATGTCAAAGCGGTTGTTACCAAAGGTATAAAGATGTAAGTATATTGTTGTTGTTGTTAGGTGCCGTCGAGTCGAGTCCGACTCATAGCGACCCTATGTACAGCAGATCGAAACACTTGCCGATTCTGTGCCAGGCAAACCATCTTATTTATGTTTAAGCCCATTGTTGCAGACACTGTGTTAATCCATCTGGTGGAGGGTTTTCCTTTTTTCCGTTGACCTGCCACTCTTCCAAACATGATGTCCTTCTCCAGGGATTGTTCTCTCCTGATTTTGAATTGTGGTAAATATATTACAGTGATTAAAAAGCAATTGCCTGCAGCTGTAGCCCTGTAGCATCCGATCCCGTCAGATCTCGGAAGCTAAGCAGGGTCGGGCCTGGTTAGTACGTGGATGGGAGACCGCCTGGGAACACCAGAAGCTGTAGGCTTGGGAGAAGGACCTGGCAACCCACTCCCAAAAACCAATCTGCCATTGAAAACCCTGTGAACAGCAGAGAAGCACTGACAGTAGTGTTTCCCCTGCTGTACAGAGGGTCGCTATGAGTCGGATACCGACTCGACGGCACCTAACAACAACAACAAAAAAGCAATTTGTCTTTAAAATCCAGAAGTCACAGGCCCACAGCTGGCCAGGGGGGGAAGCAAAGGCTGCTGAGTAACCTCACATGATGTGAGAACCGGCCACAGCACGAAGAACAGGCAGCGAGGGGCGTGTGAGTGAAAGAAAAACCAGTGACTCCCCAAAATACAAAGTCAAGACCAGCAAGGAAAGGCCAGTATGCTTGGAAGGTAGAATTGTGTTCTGCCTTAAAAACCCTGCTGTAGGAGAAGACTTGGTGAAAATTCTGATGTCCACTGGGAGTTGTTTTCACTGGGAATTAATTTAGGGCTAACATAGGAGCTAAGCTGGTAGGTTGCATTGAGTCAACATCCGACTCACAGCGACCCTCATAGGGTTTGATGGCTGACTGTTTCGGGACTGCCTTGGGAGTGGATTGCCAGGTCCTTCTCCCATTTTTGCAGTGCTGGGAATTGAACTCGGGACCTCAGAGACTGCAGCGCAGTGCTCTACCAACTGAGCTAAATCCCCCAAAACAGTCAGCCATTGAAAACCCTATGAGGGTTGCTATGAGTCGGATACTGACTTGACAGCACCTAACAACAACAACCCTCCACCAGATGGATTGACACAGTGTCTGCAACAATGGGCTTAAACATAAATACGATCGTTTGCCTGGCACAGAATGGGCAAGTGTTTCGATCTGCTGTACATAGGATCGCTATGAGTCGGACTCGACTCAATGGCACCTAACAACAACAACAAGAACAACAACAATAGGAGCTAAAGAATGTAAGTCTTGACACATCCAGTGAAAAACAAAGGATACAAAACCATATTACAGTAACATTTCATCTTTATACAAAAAATTGTACGTTATCTAGATTAGAAAAGCCTCCAGAAAGAAGTAACATGGAGTTAGCAATTGTTTGAAAGACAACAGATAAATTCTAGTTTCTCCTTAGTGCTTAATCGTGTTTTCTAATCTCTATGGCAAACATTTCTCACTTCTACCATAAGGAAACAAACTCTTTTTAAAGGACATGATGAAGAATAAGTATGTGATTTGTAAATATATAGGTAAATTACAAGGGCCCTTTGTAAAAACATAACCAGAGGACCAAGGAGAGACCGAACATATCATTTGTGGTTACAACTGATAAAAGTTAGGACAGAGAAATACATATGATGGCTACAAATATTGCTGCACCAGATCTTTAAATATGTGAACTCTTTGTAACAAGGGAGAAACTGACAAAAATATAATTCTAGTGGAATCCACTAATACATATCTTACAAGTCAACAAGCAAACCCTTAAGGGTGTTAAATATCTGAATTATTTAAATAAGAAGTCTGGACGTTAAACTTGTCGCTTTCAAACGTTGAATACCTGTTACTTCTCTGAGTCATGGAACGTTCACAAAGACACTCACATGTCACACAGGATAGAACCTGCGCTTCTCCCACTTGTGCCCCACCCAGGCCCCCAGCCTACCGGGTGGTGCCATCACATCAGAGCTGCTCTCCCACCCCAGTTGTGGTCTGATGTGAGTCACCTCTGAAAACGCACGTGCGCACCCAGACCACGCTTTCCTAACCTCCCAGGCATTGCTCAACCTAATCCAGGGGATGCCAAGACTTGAGCATTACACAGTAGTACACAACAGGGTGTACAGAGTGCTCCAAACTGCACTCAGAGGGAAACTGAGTCTTAAGCTACGTTGTCTGTTCTTTGTGTTAGCCGGATTTCTGGTACTGTAACTGAGATACCCAGGCTGACCAAACACCATACCTTCACTAAAGTGTGACCTCAGGGTCATTTTGATTCTTAGAAAAAACCACAGAGCTACATTCCAAGAGTTACAGGCATAAATCAAAGGGTTGTAAATGCAGGCAGTAATCACTGAGAGCCCCCAGGCCCCCTGATAAGACAGATAACGTGCCTGAGTGAACCTTCAACCTCCAGCACATCTTAGATCAAAGGACTGACCAAACATGCACCCCCCCTTACCCCTACCTGTAACCCTCAATAAAAGCCCTTACCCAACAGTGAGTCGGGGTCCGACACTAAGCCGCTGTGTCGGTGAAGTGCGGCGCCCTGGAGCTCGAGCTTTAAGAAAGGCTCTTTGCTCTTGCATGCGACTTCCGACTCCCTGGTGATCTTTGGGGAACTCGAACTCTGGGCATAACAGTAACAAATACCTGAGATCATCAACTTAAAAAGAGGAAAGGTTTATTTGGTTCACCATCTTGGAGTTTCAATCCACGCTCAAATGGCCCCACTGGGAGCCTGTGACGAGGCAGCGCATCATGGTGGGGGGATGTGGTGGAGCCACAGCCAGGAGGCAGAGAGGAGAGTGAGAAGAAGGGACTGGGGTCCCTCATCCCCTTCACAAGCTCACCCCAGTGACCTAAAGACATCCCACTTGGCCCCACCTTCTGAAGGTCCCACCCGCTCCAGTGGCACCACTTGGAGACCAAGCCTCCAATCACAATGGACTCTCGGAGGGCACTCATCCAAACTACAGCGTTTTCATCGTCATCTCTTGTTAATAACTACTATCCCTAGAGTGCCTGCAGCCATAGCCCTGTGGCATCCGATCCCGTCAGATCTTAGAAGCTAAGCAGGGTTGGGACTGGTTAGTACTTGGACAGGAGACCGCCTGAGAACACCAGGTGCTGTAGGCTTGGGAGAAGGACCTGGCAACCCACTCCCAAAAATCAATCCACCATTGAAAACCCTATGAACAGCAGAGAAGCACTAACAATAGTGTTTCGCCTGTTGTACATAGGGTTGCTATGAGTTGGATACGGACTCAACGGCACCTAACAACAACAACAACAATCCCTAGAGTATTTACTGTGCTCCACACACAGTGCTGAGCATTGAACATGCAGTGTCTAGGTCAATTATTTCCTGAAAAGCACCAAATAGATGCTAAACAACTAGCACAAAGGTGAATAGGGGAAGTTTCCAAACCAAGGAGCTAGAAAAAAGCTTCAGAATGCCATTGAGGGAAGAACACAGTGGAAAACAAGCAATGAAAGAGTGGAATCTGGTAATAAACCTATGAACTGGTTCTCTGAAAAGATGAAGACAGCAGAAACCATGAGAGTCCCAGTTATTTAGAAAGAAAGGAAAAAAATGAATGCGCCCTTTGGGATTTACCGAAGCAACGTGAAAGATGTGGTTGTTGTTGTTGTTAGGTGCCCTCAAGTGGGTATCTGACTCATAGTGACCCTCATAGGGTTTTCAATGGCTGAGTGCTTCGGGATTGCCTTGGGAGTGGATTGCCACGTCCTTCATCCCATTTTTGTGGTGCTGGGAATTGAACTCGGGGCCTCAGAGACTGCAGTGCAGCGCTCTACCCACTGAGCTAAATCCCAGCCCTGAAAGACGCGGAGGAGATCTAAAATATAAACAAGCGTTTCAACAGCTTCACATGACTGTACTTGGAAGAGAGAGTCTCAAAACGGAAGGTTCTCTAGATAAATCGCCAACAGTAGTTCTGTTTGGAAGTCTTGGGAACTCTTCGGGGATGGAGGTTGTACTTGGGGGTTGAACTCAGGGCCCCACACATACCTCACAAGAGCTCGACCATGGGTTGCACCCCCAGCCCATTTTTAATTATTTATTTTTAAGTCATGGTCTCGCTAAGTTATGCAGGCTGCCGGTGGCCTCAAACTCGTGCTCCTCCGGGCTCCACCTCCAGAATGGCTGGGATGATAGGCGTGCTCCCCCATGTCCAGCTGATTTGGGAGCTTAGTAAATACACTACCATTTCCTTCCTGAGTTCCCAACCAATAAAAAGTAAGACAGAAGACAGGCAGATGTGGAGCACAGTCTCTTCTTCAATGCTCACTCACTAATTAGGGCAATTAACCAGGGGGTCGGAAGGGCTTCCCAACACCCTCTCCACCCACCGTCCCCCAACACCAGCCCTTGGGGAACACAGCCTAGGGGGGCTGTCCCTTGGCCCTCACCTGGAGAGAGGGAAGTGGAGGGAAACCCCCCCCCAGAGCTGAGCCTGGCAAGAGATGATCAAGAGAAGTGGATGATGCTGTCACCAGAACCCCCTCCTCCGTGGGGAACTAGGGGGAGGGACCCCAGGGAGGGAAGCAGCCTGCTGCCCCGAGACTGGAGCCCGTGTAGGAGGCTGTTCCCAAGCATCATCCTCCCTCCAGATTTGTCTTACAAACTCACGAACCACCTCCTCTGCACAGAGCTGGGAAAGGCAACGCACAGGGCTGTCGAGAAAATTCACCCTCATCAAGTGAGGTAATGCCAGGAATGCAGCACAGGGAATCCACGAGAATAAATCACATCAGCCGGCAAAGGGACAAAAACCATATGATCATTTCAGCAGATGCCAGGAAGCCTTTGATGCAATTCAGCATGCATTATTCATCCTTTGTGCACGCTCGAGCTCCCCTCCCTCTCTCTGTCTCTCGCTGTCTCTCGCTCTTTCTCTCTCTCTCTCGCTCTCGCTCTCACTCTCTCTCTCACACACACACACTCTCTCTCTCCCTGTCTCCCTCCCTCTCGCTGCTTTTCTCTCCCTTTTCCCTCCCTGCTCCCCAGAGATGCCCACAGCAGGAGGGACCACGTCTTATTCCCCGCTTACACTGCCTTTAGAATCTGGTGAGCTGGTGGTCAGACCCCGGAAGGAGAGCAGAGCCAGAGGAAGCTGGTGGGAGAGAGCGCAGGGCGGTGCTGCTGGACTGCCACCTTTCCACGCCACCAGCCATCTTGGCAGGGATCACCCAGGGGCAGTTGGCATCCTGGCGGGAGCGTGGGAGACGGAGAGGTCACGTGGACAGACCGGAAGCCAGAGGGAGGGCAGGGTTCAGCCCTGCTCTTTTATAGCAATTCCTCTCACAGGAACTACCTGAGATGGATCAAGAACTATGTTAATCCCTCCCGAGAGCAGCACCCCAGCACCTAGTTATCTTGCATGGCACCTCCTGAAGTTTCCACTGCCTCACGACAATGCCACACTGAAGCTCAAGCTTCTGGCACAGGACCCCGTGGGAGGACACCCTGCAAACATACCCAGACCATGTCAGAGCACCATGCAGTGGGCCAGCCCCACAGAGCACCCAACAACGTGCAAATACCAGCAAGGCAAAAACGCCAGCGTCTGTTCACCTTCTACCTGGAGCACCCGTGACCGGCTGAGCACAACAGCTTTGTGTTGTTGTTAGGTGCCCTCGAGTCGTGACTGACTCATAGCGACCCTCGTAGGGCTTCCAATGGCTGATTGTTTCGGGATCGCCTTGGGAGTGATTTGCCACGCCCTTGTCCTTCTCCCATTTTTGCGGTGCTGGGAATTGAACTCAGGACCTCAGAGACTGCAGAGAGACTACAGAGTGGCGCTCTACCAACTGAGCTACATCCCAGCCTGAGTAGAAGAGCAGCCACAGCTTAAAGCGCAGATTGCACTGAGATGCCTGATGGGTCCATGGTCCGTGCAGTACACCTCTCCACGCCCCTAAAAGTGCAGAGATTCGGCTTCACCAAGCGAGGAGCAGCACTCCAGGGACCAAAGGGCAGAGGAGGGAAGGTCAGTCCAGGCCCCTCCTCAATTCAAGGCGCTCACGTTGCCGTGTGACAATGGGATAGGTGGGGGCAGAGGGAGTTTTAAATGGGACCTGAGATTAGAGTCTCAAACTTGTTTGATTTTAATCACCAAGCTGGTGAGGCAATTGTAGAATCTGCCCAGAGTGTTAAGATACATACTGCCATTTGGCTGGTGAATGGAGCAAAAGAAAAACTTTTCACCATTTAACCCAACAGCCAATGTCTTGAGTCATGATGAAATACTAGAGCTAGTTCTATAATAAAAATAAAACAGAGCTACCTCCACTGTCAGTAAATATTGTTCTGAAATTGCTAGCCAATGCAGTTGGAAAAGAAAAAATAGGAGACAGTATGTTGGGAAGAGTAATCATTATTTGCAAACAATAACATTTCCTAACTGCAAAATTATAAAAATCAGAGTTCAGTAAGCTGTCAGAATAAATATATAAATATCAACAACTTCCTTCTCTCACACTGAGGCTCATAGACTTCCAAAGACAGCCAAGTGGGTTTCCCAGGGTCCAAGAATCATCTCCAACTGTGATAAGGTGAAATATTCCTGCACCTTTTTCTGTGCCTGTCCAGGATCTGACCTGCTCCTTAACCAGGCACATCATGGGCCCTGGGGAAAAAGGAAAGAGATTAGTGTTCCTATGTTGTTGTTGTTGGGTGCCATCGAGTCGAGTCCGACTCATAGCCACCCTCATAGGGTTTTCAATGGCTGACTGTTTCAGGATTGCCTTGGGAGTGGGTTGCCAGGCCCTTCTCCCGTTTTGCAGTGCTAAGAATCGAACTGGGGACCTCAGAGACTGCAGAGCAGCGCTCTACCAACTGAGCTAAATCCCAGCCCCAGTGTTCTTATAGTAGGAGAGAAATGTTAAAAGACAGACAATACTCATCTTCTACTTTTAAAATGGTAATTTTGTGTCTGGAATAAGAACTCAAGACTATTGAGACAGAAAAAAGATTTCCCAAATTGATCTGTTCTAGGACGAAAGACTGGGCTGGGATTTAGCTCAGTTGGTAGAGCACCGCTCTGCAGTCTCTGAGGTCCCGAATTCAATTCCCAGTCACCGCAAAATGGGAGAAGGACCTGGCAACCCACTCCCAAGGCAATTCCGAAACAGTCAGCCATTGAAAACCCTATGAGGGTCGCTGTGAGTCGGACACGACTCGACAGCACCCAACAACAACAACAGGACTGAAGAGGCAAGTCTGTCCATTTTAATAACAGGCTGTTTGTTTGTTTGTTTGTTTGTTTTGTCAATGAGATCATAGGCCACCAGGAGGAGAAAGAAGGGGAGCTCCCCTCTCCTCTCAGGACGATAGTTGCAGGAAGGAGAACAAAGAGAGAGGAAAGGGGAAGGATGGGCTACAGCGGGGCTAAGCCCAGTGTGAGGAGAGGTGTCCTGGGGAGGCCAGGGTGGACGGGCTCCTTCCTGCCTCCCTGCTGGGTCCTTGCTTGCTGGCCATCTCAGGTGGCCATCACATGTTTTACAGGCTGAGCCGCACGCCTGCAAGGTGGCCTTGCTCAGCTCGCATGTGCCACCAAAGAGACCCAGGGCCCACACGAGCTTTGTGGAGGACAACAAATGAGTGTTCAATTGTTTTAAGTAACAGAGAAAATAAGAAGGAGCGGCTTCATCTTTATGCGTTCATTCACTCCACAAATATTTTCCAAACATAAGCTAACCGTGCTAAGTGCATAGTGAGATGGATGGATGGGGTAGATGATTGGATGATTGGATGGAAGCCAGTGGCCTGCCCTAGGGTGGAGTAGGGGCTCTGGGGGCCGTATGACCCTTCGGTGAAGGTCTCAGCACTAGCATAAGGGGCAAATGTGGAGGCCTCCAATGTGCAGCAGAGAGAGAGGACCCCAGGCGTCGGAGGCAATGGCGGCAACAATTGGCAGCATGACCCAGGAGAAGCAGCAGACCAGGGATGACCCCACCCACAGTGTTCAGAAACGCACACCAGCAATGCCTCTTGAGGACCAGGCCAGGGAGCAGAGGGGCCACCACGCTGCAGCAAAGCTCCAGGAACTGACAAGGCCCCACCACAGCCCAGCTTCCAGTCTCCAGTGCCACCTTGGAGCCACACAGAGCGAGGCTGCTGACATCCTAAAGATTGCAAAAGAGCAGCTGAGACGGCTGAAATTATTATACATTATTTTAAGGCTTTTCTGTCACCCAGCATGATGCCGAGGGGGCAGTTACTGGAAAAGTAAACTGCATTTTGTTTGCACGGTAGTGTGCTGTATGAGTACCCCTGCAAACTTCCTCGCGATTTATTTTGTGAGTTGTTCGTTTAGATGAGACGCTTAAAAAACTGTAATGCAAGCAATTCCGGGGTCACATGGATTGTGAGTGTACCCTTGCCCTGGGCCAGACCCTTGGTGAACGTGTAGCTTCAAAGCTTTGTGGCCCAAGAGTCAGAGTCCCCTCTCCGAATCTGATGTCCAGCACTTTGAGACCTCTTCCATTGCCATGCCCCAGATTCCGGGGTAGTGACCCACCTGCTTGCTGCTCACCTTATCTCTGGAGGTTTTATAGTGACCGGTGCTCCAGTAGCACGTACATTCCAACCAGGAAATGTCACACTTCAGTGCCCACACTTGGTCAGGTGATAAAATCACATTGGCACTAAAAACTTCAGTTGTTTTAGGTAACAGAAAATAAGAAGGAGTGGCTTAATCTTTACGTGTTCATTCACTCCACAAATATTTTCCAAACATAAGCCAGCCATACTAAGTGCATGAAGTTCAACAGTAGTGAGATGGATGGGTGGGGTAGACGGTTGGATGGGTGGGTGAGTGGATGGACAGATGGATGAGTGGGTGGGGTGGGTGGATGGGCAGATGGATGAGTGGGGGGGTGGGTGGATGGGCAGATGGGTGGGTGGGTGGATAAACAGATAGATAAGCAGATATCTGGATACATAGATGCAAGTAAAATATGGAAACTTAGCAACCAAGTGGGCCACTGATGCCATCAGTTTTATTGGCTTTCACTTACCAAGTACTGTTGATTTCACTTGGTAGTTGCAGCCATGGGCAATCACAGTTCTTTCATTCCTACCTTAATTACTAATATTAACTCTCATTACACAGTTTCGATCTGAGCTACTCCACATTACCCTTCACATAATTATATATGGAGAGAGTGCCAAAAGATGCATATACATTTTAAATATTAAAGTTGAAACACTCAATGTATGCTGATAACAAAAGATGAACACAAGTCACATTTGATTTCTGCAATTACAAGAGATCATCCTACATATTGCTACCATAATTCAGTTTTGAAAAGTAAGAGATGGGTAACATCTTTTTGCACCTGTGGGCTGTGTGTGTGTGTGTGTGTGTGTGTGTGTGTGTGTGTGTGTGTGTATGTGTTACAGAATGACTATGAAAGAGTTAAAGAGGTGACCGAGTTCAAAGAGGCCTTACCAGAGGCAGAGAATTGATATGGACACAAGGAAAATTCTCTGTAGGGAATCAGGTAAGTTTTATGAACCACAGGTGCAGAGTTGTTTGGGGCACAGACGTGTCAAAGTCAGGTCCGTGTCCAGGTGGCAGGCAGCTTTGAGTGTCAGTTTGAAGTTGGCCGCATGTCACAAACAAGAGAAACTACACTTGAGCTAGAGCCCAAGGACAAAGCTGAGGGGCCTTCCTTGTGGTAATTTCTCTGGGAAAAGCTCATGGCAGGTGTGCGGGTGATGAGTCAATGTGCCTGCCATATCTTATTCTAAGGGTGCTCCTCCTTTTACAGTCCTAGGAAAGGGGGTTACATCTGGTGGGATTAATGAGCTCATATGTCTGGTGTTTCTGATATGATCTGATATGTATTGACAGATGTAATTATTCATTGGCACAAATTATTTATTAGTTTGTCCCTCATGGCATGCTGGCAGACGGGGGTTGCTTACTTAGATAAACAAGATGTAAAGTCATTCTATTTTGGCATTTATACTCAAAATGGAGTAACTCAGGTCAAACCTGTTGCTTTATAACATGGAGTAACTCAAAGATAGGCAGAAGGGCCTGGCAATCCACTCCCAAGGCAATCCCAAAACAGCCATTGAAAACCCTATGAGGGTCGCTATGAGTTGGATACTGACTTGACGACACCTACCAACAGCAACAAAGCTAGGCACGGCCTGAAAGTTACTGTTCTGTACGACATACAATAACTTAGAGCAAGATACAGCCTGGTCACAAAGGGTATAAAGGTTTTAGCTCATTTGAAGAACTTTGCTTTGAGAAAAGAGCTCCAGTATCCACAAGGTCACAAGGTCCACAAAGACCCTGTATCCACAAGGTCAAATAGGGAAGCGTTTCCCAGGGTCTGTTACGGAGGCGTTCAGAGGACTTGTGGTCAGGTAGGCTCAGGCAGGAGCTGAGCCTGAGGGGAAACCAAAAGGCCAGGAAAAATACGTCTCAGACCACACTCCCACCCCTCATGAACCTAGGGGTCCTTGATGTTGTCATCCTGGCGAGCACTAACTCTGGGCAAGTCCATGGCTTTTTCTTCATTCTGCCACCCAGCCCTGATGCTGAACTGGACCAAGTGACAAATCTCCTGGTAGTCAGTAGGCATGGATTTGTGGTGAATCAAGCTGCTGAAGTTGGGTTCTTCTAGGAAAAGCTACAGAGTCTGAGTTTAACAAGCGACTGATCTAACTTTGTCATGGTGTATTTTCTGTACATACATTACTGGGTTCAGTTTATTGATATTTAAGTCTTTTACATCTAAGTCCACTGGGCTGGGATTTAGCTCAGTTGGTAGAGTGCTGTGCTGCAGTCTCTGAGGTCTCGAGTTCAATTCCCAGCACCGCAAAAATGGGAGTAGGGCTTGGCAATCTACTCCCACCAAAATCCCAAAACAGTCAGCCATTGAAAACCCTATGAGGGTCACTATGAGTTGGACACAACTTGATGGCACCTAACAACAACAACAGGCCGGGATTTAGCTCAGTTGGTAGAGCGCTGCGCTGCAGTCTCTGAGGTCCCAAATTCAGTTCCCAGCACTGCAAAAGTGGGAGAAGGACATGGCAACCCACTCCCAAGGCAATCCCGAAACAGCCATTGAAAACCCTATGAGGGTCGCTATGAGTCGGACACAACTCGACGGCACCTAACGACAACAACAACATCTAAGTCCAAGTCTTTTCGTGAGTGCCTTTGGCCTATGGATTGATTTTTCTCATGTTTTCTTCAGTCTAGTTTGGCATCAAGGTCCACACATAAAGAAAAGGAAGCAGCAAAACATTGTATCTTCTCTCTAGAACAATGTGCATAAGCTGAAATGATCTGTTCCTTGAATGTTTGGTAGAACGGATCATGGAACAGTCTGGGGCTGGTAAGATTTTTGTTCATAAACTTTTGTCTGTTGGCCCGATTGTATTAAATGGGTGCAGGCTGTTTCTCTACTTCCTTTTAGGTCAGTGTCGGTAATTAATATTTTTCCAGGGTATTGGCAATGTTGTTTTAAATTTTCATGGCCACCTACCATATTAACTTACTCTCTTTCAAATCCATCTGCATCTACATTCCTGCACCTTTCCAAATTCCCATCATATATTTGCTTACTCACAGCCATCCCCACCCTGTCTGCCTCTCTTATCATTGAGAGACGTGGCCAGGAAATTCTCTCTGCTGCGGCTTTTTCCAGGAACCAGCTCTGGGGTGCCTGGGCCCTCTCCATGATATCTTAGTTTTGCATTTCAGTAACTTGGGCTCCTACAGTTCTTTCCTTTTTTTCTTTTCTGGAGTTGTTCTCTAACTTCTATTTTATCGTGTTATTCTTTTAACTTATATTGGACAAAAAATTTCCAGTCTTTCTTCTTTTCTAATGAATACATATAAGACTATAAATTTTGTGCTAAGTACTACTTTACCAGCAGTCCACAAGATTGGATCTGTGGCATTTTCGTTATCATTCAGTTCTTGTTGTTGTTGTTGTTAGGTGCCATCGAGTCGGTATCCGACTCATAGCGACCCTCTGTACAACAGGGGAAACACTATTGTCAGTGCTTCTCTGCTGTGCATAGGGTTTTCAATGGCACATTGATTTTTTTGGGGAGGGGGTTGCCAGGTCCTTCTCCCAAGCCTACAGCTTCTGGTGTTCCCAGGCGGTCTCCCATCCAGGTACTAACCAGGCCCCACCCTGCTTAGCTTCCGAGATCTGACGGGATCGGATGCCACAGGGCTACAGCTGCAGGCATTCAGTTCTTAGTAATATCCTATTTCCATCATGATTTCCTCTTCATAATTTATGTGGTAGTCAGACTTATGATTTATGTGGTAGTCAGACTTCTATTTCTGTAACAAAAACCAAGATAACCAACTATTAATAGAAAGTTTATCTTGACTCATAATTTCATAATTCTAACTCCTGAAAAAGAGACAGGGATCTGGGGGAAGTGGTCTGTTTATGTCTACCAATGAACACCTGAAATGCCAAAAACAAGAGAAGGAAACAGAGCCACCAACAAGGTAGTGGACTCTCCGTCTACCATGCTGGCTTTCTGGCATTTGTAGAACACCAGCAGTGAGCGCCTGGTAGAGCGACATCTCCAGACAAGAAGTCTTTCCAGTGCCTTGGGCAGAGCCGTGAGATTAAAATCAGCCAGTAGCTTGACGATTCGAAAAACGCTTTCAAGTCACTACCTCACTGGAGGGCTGGGATTTAGCTCAGTTGGAAGAGCGCTGCTCTGCAGTCTCTGAGGTCCCAAGTTGGATTCCCCGCACCGCAAAATGGGAGAAGGACTTGGCAACCCACTCCCAAGGCAATCCCGAAACAGTCAGCCATTGAAAACCCTACGAGGGTTGTTATGAGTCAAACTCGACTCAACGGCACCTAACAACAACAACCTCACCGGAGTTAATACCCACATCTTACAGATGAAGAAGATGAGGCTCAGGGGATTACGCCAGGGGCTGGCCCTGGTCACCTTTTGCAGTCCGAAGAGGCAGAAGCAGACTATTTTTAGCAGAGAATGCCGTCCATAAATTCTGACGGTGTGGGACAGCGTCAGCTCTGCTCTGACTGCGCAGGGCCAAACATGACTTCGAGGAGCGCCAGCCACGGCACAGGCTGAACTCCGTGGCTCCCCTCACCTGGCCCGCGGCTGGCCGTGGTGCGATTTCCAAGTGGTGCTCCCAGGGCCAGCTCCCGGCGCTTGGAAGTCGACCAGAGGCGTCCAGGCCTGGGGAAGTGGGGCCTAGAAGGTGAGGCTGAAGGGAACAGGACACCGCCGAGTCCAGGGGCAACGTGCTGGGCGGCAGGGCGGCCGTGGGCTGGCACCTGCCATGCAGGTGGCCCTGGTTGCAGAGAGAGGTGGCTCAATGCCGCCGGGGATGTGAAGAATGTGTGCCAATCACCCTGCCGCCCTTCTACGTTTGCGATCTTGGCTGGGGTGACTTTCACTGGACCGTACGCTCGGGGTTTCCATTTGGGGTGATGCAGTGGCTGAAGTTGCTCCTCAAAGGCAAAGAGCTAGAGCTGGCCTCAAATCAGAGGCCTGATTATTTGAGTCTTGGCCTCTCGGCTTCTCCCCAGCAGGAGCTGGCCCTTGGCCCCTCAATGGCTGTGGGGAAGAACTGACCCCCGGCCACTCCCTCACTGCCCTGGAGGCAGGGGCTGATCTGAGCACAGGGCTTCTCTGCAGAGACTGGCCATAGAGATCACCAGACAGATCCCATAGAGCAACTGCGGCCCAAGATGCCAGACCAAAGGGCCAGCTGAGGTGAGTAAACTGGGCAAGCTGGGCAAGCAGCCAAGGGTCTGCAGAGGAGAGGCAGAACATGCGTGGGCTGGGGCCGGGGGCTCCCTGGAGCGGGTGCTGAGGCTACGGCTTTCCTGGGCATCAGCGCACGTGGCATTGGTGGGCCCAGCACGGCCTGTCAGGAACGGGCAGGCAGCCCTGGGGCAGGGCTCTAGAGGGGTGCCAGTCCTCCTCCCATTGGGTTTCGTGTCCCTGCAAAGGGGCCAGAGGGCAGCGCCATGAGCCTGCAAGCTCCCCGACCCCGGCTCTTGACAGAATGCCACACACAACTTACAACTCATTTGTTTTGTTTTGTTTTGTTTAGATTTGTTTTGTGGTACTGCGGGTTGAACCCAGGGCCTCGTGCCTGCCTGCTCTGCAAGTGCTATACGACTGAGCTGCGCCCCCAGCCCTTTTTTTTACTTTTTGAAACAGAGTCTCGCTAGATTATGCAGACTGCCTCTGGTCTCGAACTTGCAATCCTCCTGCCTCCGCCTCCCGAGCCGCTGGGATGACAAGCGTGCACCACTGCGCCCAGCTCTTACGACTCATTTCTACATTAATCTACCTGCTGCGCACCCCGGGTGCAGCAAAGGCTCACAGTGCTGCTCTGTGCAGGGTGCATGGTGGGCTGGGGGACCCTCAGGTTGTCCACTTTGAGAGCCTCCGGCCTGTCTGCCTCCATTAGGCTCAAGCCCAGCTCAGGAGGTTTTCACACAGAGTCACTGCCCCTGCCCCAAATCTGGACCCACCAGTGAAAGGCAGATCTGTGAGGCTGAGGCAAGCCTGTCCTTCATGACACGTACGACAGGGACATCGGCAGCAGGATGGGGACAGTCCCCCTGCGGCCATCGACACCACAGAAAGTCACCCAGTCATCAGGAGCAAGAGGCACCCGCGCATGCGCAGGTGCGGTTCATTTCTTGCGGTCGGTGTGGAAGGTCTCCAGGCTATACACCTCCATAGGGGCTTCATCCGACCCCACAGCGCTGGGGGGTGGGCAGCAAAAGGCCATTCCCATACCCAGGTCCCCGTGGCCTGCTGGGGTGGCTCGGGGAAAGCCTGGGGGACAGCATTGGGGTGAACAGATTCCACCTGCATTGGAGCCAAAGTGAGACCACCAAGAGGGGGCCCTGCAGCCGCGGGGGACGGGGACGTGGTGCCCAGCAGGCAGCCTCCGCCCCAGCCCTCCCGCCACCTCCCAGCATCTGGCAGCCGGCGGCCCTCCCACTCCGAGGAGGTCTCCCCAGCGTGGCCTCCCTGTGGGCTCACGCAAAGCGCCTTCAACCGTCCCACGCCCCGGGCTCCTGCCACGTTCCTGGCAGGCCGGGCCAGCTCCCTCCGGCATCGCTGTACATGTGGGCCCCATTTGCAAGGGCACCGCGCCGATCCAAAGGGGGAGCGGTTGGGACGGGCCTTAAACATTTCCACCTGAGAATGTGGAGCGAGCACCCCCCAAAGCGATGAAAGGGACCGCGAGCGGGACCGCGCATGTCAGGAGGAGCGGGAGAGCCCCGATGTGGGAGTCAGGGGGGTCTTCTGCTGAGCCCAGAGACCCCCCAGCAAGAGCCTGCAGGGGACGGCAGTGACAGCGCGTGTTTGGCTGGTCCTCTGCATCTTCTGGCCTCCGAGGGTCACAGATGGAGGCTGGCCTCGAAGAGGCTGACGGGACCTCGGAGCCCAGGGTGTCATCCCTCAGTTGTGTGTTCTTGGGGACAGCCCTGCTCTGGAGCTGCCAGGTGTCCCCAGGAGGGACCCCCAGGTCTCTGACTAGCTCCTGGATGAACAAGCTCAGGTGTGGGTGTGAGTTCAAGCATCGACCTCTGGGCTGGTGGCCGGGGCCTCGGCCGCTCTTCCCCTCCCACCTGAGGCTCCAAGTCTGCCAGGACCTCCACTCTCACCGCTCAGGTGTGGGCACAAGTTTAAGCATGAACGTCTGGGTCAGTGGCCAGGGCGGATGGCTGCTCTTCCCCTCCCATCTGAGGCTCCGGGAGGCTCCGAGTCCACCAGGACCTGTAGTCTCGCTGCTCAGGCTTGAGCGCAACGAACACCGAGCCTCACAAAGGGCAGCTTGTGGCTCAGGCTCAGCAGCGCCCACTTCCTGCCTCCCAGCTCCAGCGCCACGCAGGGCGCCCCCTCGGCCTTCAGCAGCAGGGAGGGCAGCCGTCCCCGGCAGCTGGAGCAGATCGGGGACCCTTGTCTATGCCAGTGCTGGCCACAGAATCACTGCACCCCTATTTCTTCCAAGACAAAGTAGCCATGGGTCTTTTTCCTCATCCTCCCCCGCCCCCGCTCCCACATTCTTGTCCTCAGTCCTGACTGAGCTGGCCTGCAGTGCCACCCGGGGTGTGAGAGTTCAGAGCCCAGCGTGCAGTCTCTTTACTTTGGAGTTTCCCTCTCTGTGGCTTGGAAAACAAAAGGCAAACTGGCTTGTCACTGGACAGAACCAGGACTCCCTTGAGGTGCCACCACAGGGCAGGTGGACCTGAGTCCCTGGGCCACACAAGTGCCCGGTTCACCCCGTGGCTGTGGACAGTGGGACAGATTCCAGCTGCCATCCAGGCTCCTCGATGGGGGTCCAGATGACAGGGCACAACCTGTCTCCAAACAAGGGTCCCCCTCACACACAGGGCCGAGGGCCGCAGCGCCCCAGAAGGCTGCCAGGGCCCAGGAGAGTGCTCAGGACCTCAGAACCAGCAGGGCTGAGGGACTGAGGGACCGAGGAGGGTCAGGATGACCCTGGGGTGCTCCAAGGAGGGGCTGGAGGGATCCAGGCAGGGCAGGATGGGGAGAGACAAAGCAAAGGGCGAGGCCAACACCAAGTGTTCTGGGCCCTTGGCTGGCCACAGTCACAAGAGAGAGTGGGCGCACGGGGGTGACAGGGCCCTGGGGCTCATGAAGAACAGACAGGGCAGCAGGGAGACGGGAGCCCAGGGACTGGAGAAAAACAGCGACTCCTCCCCTGATTTGGCCAATAGGGCGCCAGGGGTGTCCTGCAGGCCTCTCAGGAGCAGCTCTGGCCTCCCAGCAGATGGAACCCATTCTGCCCCAGTTTGCAGACACCACCCTGGAGCTCCAGTGGTGGCAACCTGCCGTGGGCCGAGGATCACCCGGAAGAGAAGTGACAGCCCCGAGGTCAGGTGCAGCAGAGCCGGTGGAGAAGAGGAAGGAGGTCCAGGGCAGAAAGCTCAGGGGTCCTGCACAGGGCCGGAGGGAGGAGCTTATTTAAAGGGGAGAGGAGGAGCTCGGTGGGCATGGGTGATGCTGGGACATTGGCAGGGCATGGAAGAAGCTGCCCTGCAGAGGACCAGACACCAGGGTCAGGGACACCCAGCTTGGCCCAATGGGGTGAGTACGCAGGTGGGGCGAGAGCCACCAAGAGCCTGCAGGGGACCCCAGCATGGATCCTCTGTTAAAGGCTGGCAACATGAGGACTGTGGCCAGGCGGCCCTTGGGGCTGCTCGGCTGGAGGGGCCTGAGGGGGAACCCCGGCCAGAGGAGGTCCTCTGGGGAAGAGCCAGGGAAAGCCCGGCCAGCGCTGGAAGACAGAGGAAGTTGGAGAGCTCTAAATTTTTTTTAAAGAATTTCAGAGAGAAAATTAGCCTCTTACACTTCCAATAAGTGATTTTTCTCTTTTAAAATATAAAATATAAAATAAGTTTGAAAAGGAAGAATGCTTGCAAAGGGAAAAGTAATGTTCACCTCCGGGCAAATTCTACAGGAAAAAAGGGAGAGAGGTGGACGGGAGGGCAAACGCAATTTATGGCCCCAAGTGCTGCGCCAGCCCCAGAAGGTGCTGGAGCCACTTGGCCCGGGGCCTGCCTGCTGACTGCAGCTTTGAATAACAACTTCCTGTCAATAAATGCGAACAAAAGTTTGGACCCATCTTCAAAGTGATGAGTTATGCCGAAAATATGTTCCTGCAATGGAGGGACTGGCTCGATCGTGGCGCTTTGGCACTCGAGAGAGTTTATAAATAACCTCTCGGGTCTGCCTGGGTTATGCCTGCCATGGGAAAAGGCACCGCTCACTGAGCAGAGAGAACTGGAGGCGGGAGCCGTGTGGGCGGCATCAGGGGGCCAAATGCACCTCCCCCGCGGGGCTGGCACGCGGGTGCTGAGAATGACCAGCCACACTCATGCCCCACGAGGAGGGCAGCAGCTCCCTGGCCTCTACTCGGGGCTGAGCCATGAAGAGGACCAGGAGCAGCCTCTGTTTGCATTTGGAGGGAGAAGGAAAGGAGATTCTACATGTGGCTGCCATACTAGTCTCCAGTGACACGGTCCTTGTTATTTTAATGAGGAAGCCCACAATGAGGGGCAACGGGGAGAAAGAAGCAGCGGGTGCCGTGTGCCCACACCTGACCCAACGCACACTCCTCATTGCCCCTTAACCCGAGCTATGTACAAGGGGAGGAAGAGGAGGAGAGCCCAGCCAAGGCAGCTCTCCCAGACAAACAGAGCCTTTCTCGGTGTGGAAGGGGCCGCTGGGCAGTGCCCTTGTCAGCATTTGAACATCATTGCAGAGCCAGGTGCCCTGGCTCACGCCTGTAATCACAGCAGCTTGGGAGGCTGAGGCAGAAGGATTGCAAGTTTGAGGCCAGAGGCAGCCTGCAGAACTCCACGAGACCCTGTCTCAAGATACAAAAGAGGCTGGTGGTGTGGCGCAGTGGTGCAGCACTTGTCTAGCATGCATGAGGCCATAGGTTCAACCTCCAGCAGTGCAAAAAAAAAAAAAAAAATAGGTTAGAAAAAAATCATTACAGCTCTAAGAGCCGGCTCTGTACACCTGAAGTTAGAGGAGATCAAACCAGCCTTGGCCAATCAGAAGTGACATTTCCACAGCTTTTATACTTCTCTGTATTCTTCCCGCCATGTTGAAACACTCATTTGCATCTGCATGATATATAGAAGCATTTTACTAAGAACACTGGAAGCCTGGCGGAGGGGCCAGGATGCACTTGGTCCAGCTGATGTCCCGTAGGAACACAGCACCAGACGATTAGCAAGAAGGAATGGGAGAGCAGGACACCCGCCTTCACAGGTCCCCATGCTGTCCCAAGGGCTTTCTTCTGGGGCTGCAGCACACAACTTGCCCCAGGCAGCAGCCCACCATGGCCATGCCACCCACCAGTCACCCAAAGAGCAGGAACACGCCAAAGGATGTGGGACGGCCCACCTGTGGCTGTGGCTGTGTGAGAAGGAAAGCAGCAAACTGGGGCCCTTTGCCCAGTTGTTGGCCCCCACTGCCCCTCTCTGGACCTCAGTCTCCCTCTGAAATGGGCGTCATAGTGAGCACCCTCAGAGCCACTGCCTCCTGAGTTATGGTGGATGAGCCACCTTGCGTTCCAGAAATCTCCCAGCCCGTGCCACAACACCCGCTTTGAGTTTACCTCCCTCCCTTTGTTGCTGACACTCCCAGTACTCGGGGATATCGTGACACGTTGCCAGCCAGCAGGGCCTGGTCTCCCTCCCTCGGCAATGCCACCACGCAGGGGTTCATGTACACTGAGTGCCTCCAGGGCACTAAGTCCTGAGTGTACCGGGCTCCTCCCCACACGTCCCGCTGCTGAGGAGAAAGTTGGCTCTCAGGAGGCCAAAGGGCTTGGCTGAGGAAGCCCAGACAGGTGGCACGCCACTGCCAAGCAGACAGCAGCACAACGAGGTCCTTGGGGGCTGAAGGCGGGTCTCAGCCCACCCAGGAAGGGGTGGCACAGGGGGTGACCAGCTGGGCCAGGCAGGGACTTGAGGGGAAGTTAAACAGGAGCGCCTGGTGGAAGCAGGCCACGGGCCTCGTCAGCAGCCCCTGCCCACAGAGCCTGGCCCACTTGTGGGGCTCGGCCCCAGGGGAGGACCTGGCCTGGGAGGGCGAAGCCATCACTGGCCACAGGGACAGACCTCAGAGAGCATGGCCACTTGAGCATGAAAGAGGCTGATTTCTTATCTTAGAAACTGTCCCGGGTGGGCTCCTCGTCAGCAGGCAGCACCCCCCCCCATAGGAACCAGGGACTGACCCCCTTCCATTCTGGGATTCAACCAAGGAAAAGTTGGGAGGAAATTGGCAAAAACTCTCAAACTGGGAAAATGGCTTGCATGGAGGCCCCATTGGCCTTGGGGGACACTAGGAGGATCCTTCCAGAAGACATGAGCAGGGTGCTGAAAACCCAGGGGCGTCCTCAGCAAGGTGCCCCTTGCGATCAAGCTCGCCTCTATCCACTGACAACTTCATTCCCCACCACGGGAGAATGGCAGCCCGTCCCAGGCTGGGCAGTGAGATCAAACGTCCCCAGGGGCCAACAGGGGTGATGGCTCCCCAGTGCCGAGAGCCCTGTAATGACCCAGCGATGGGCATTCGAAGGAAGAACTGGGCGGCCGGGCAGGTATGCCGCCCATCCAAGGCGCTTTTCCTGGGGGCTAGGGCTCAGAGATAGCTCTCTTCCTTTGCAGTTTTGTGCACTTCCTGGGTTGGGAGGTTTGGGGAATCAGCCCTGCGATCGAGTTTCCAAATGAAACAAAGGAAAGGCAAGGAATTGATTGATTTCGTGTTGCCCTCAAGCCTAGAAGGCAGGCTTGTTTCCAGGGAGGCCTCGGCTGTTCCTGAAGCATCTCTAACCCATGCGGTGTCAGTGGCCACCTCAGAAGATAACTCAGGCAGCAAGGCTGTCAGACCTTCAGCTGGGGCTAAACAAGGGGCTTTTAAACACCAGGCTGTTGGGGATTTTTAAAGCACCCCATAAATAGGGTCCCTTTAACCAGTATGAGGGGCTAACACTCAGGCTACGATCTACTCACTCCTTTATCCCCCCTCCCATCGAGTGAGCAAAGATGGCCCCTGACCAGCCTGACCAGCCTCAACCACCTCAATTTTGATTGGCTACCCCTAGCACCTCAGTTAAATAACTGCCCCTATCTGGCAGGTATGACAGTTTACCTGCTGTACCTGTCAAGGAATGTGCCCTGATTGGCTGCTCCCAGTACACACCCCCTCCCAGGAGCCTATATACGCCAGCTCCTGGACCCCACCTTGACCCTCTTGTTTTTACCTGCTACTGGACCCCATCACCTTGACCCAGAGCTCCCCAGTCCTGTGGAAGACCACCTAGCAAGCCGACGAGTCAAGACCAGGGGCCCTGAAGCGCTGAAGACTACAAGCAAGCCACGAAGAGCCTCCCAATTCCTCCCACCCTTGGGAAGGAGGGAGGCAGAGAAGGCGAGCTGCGAGAATCAAGACCACCAGACCTCCAACCCAGCAGAACATCAACTGCTTGTAGCCGTGCCTTTAAGGCTGAGCTGTTCCACCAGTGAGCCTGCAGCATTCTATGCTGCAGGCTTAGAGCTAGTACTTGAGCACTTGACAGGGGCTGCTTGCTGGTTGCACCCCACTTGAGGAGTAACCCAATAAACTTTCCCTCTTTTTCCTGCAGAAGGTCTCCCGAAGTCCTTCTTTGGCGCCTCCAGCCACCACACCAACCTGGTCCAGTGGGTCCCTGATACTCACTTGGTATCAGGGCAAGGCTCTGACCTCTGCTGGGCCGGAGCCGAACCCCTACACCAGGCCAGTTGGCTGGGACTCAGCCAGGAAAGTCCTTCCTCCCCGCAGCTCAGCTGGTCCTCTGGCTCCTTCACCTGGGTCCACACTTCCTTTTTCCAGCATTCATCAGGAAGCTGGCAAGGGCACTCCATATCTGCAGGCACGCAGGAAAGAGTTTCTTCATTGTTCTTGCTGTATAGTTTGGCAAGTATTTTTGTTTGGTTGGTTTTGGTTTCGGTTTTGATTTTGGGTTTTGGTTTCGTGTTGTTTTTTGAGACAGGGTCTTACGATGTAGTCTAGACTGGCCTTGAATTCATGATTCTCCTGCCTCAGCCCTACCAAAGTGCCAGAATAAATATGCCACCCCACTTCACTACTGTCAAAACACAGAAAATAATGTGTCCATGAGGATATGGAGAAACTGGAACCCTTGTGTATCACTGATGGGAATGAAAAATGTTGCAGTCACTGTGCAAAAACAGTATGGCAGCTTCTCAAAAAATTAAACCTAGAACCACCATATGATCCCGCAATCCCACCTCTGGGCATACACAAAAGAGCAGAAGGCAGGGTCCTAGGGACATATTCGCACCTCCATGTTCACAACAGCATTAGTCACAGCAGCCAAAAATGAGACACAACCCACATAACCATTCACAGATGAATGGATAAAAAAATGTGGAATATTATTCAGCCATTAAAGGAAGAAATTTGAACACTTGCTATAATGTAGATAAGCCTTGAGAACGTTACACTCAAAAATGAGCCAGACCCACAAAGGCAAACGATACATGACTCCACTCATGAGGTCCACAGAGTCAGAAACCAGAATGGTGGGCACCAAGGCTTGAGGCAGGAGGCACTGGGGAACTATTGCTTAACACATCAGAATCTCAGGTTGGTTTGGCTTTTTTTTTTTCCATTCTATTTATTTTTTAGCATCTGGTCACTGTACAAAATAATGGGTTTTCTTATGACATTTTTCACACACGTATGTCATATACTTTGCTCATTTTCACCCACCTTCCCTCGTCCCCTCCCCTTTCTCCCTCAGAAGCTCAGTTTTACAAGATGAAGAGTCCTGGGGATGGGCGATGGTGCTGCTACCTGACCACACGAAGGTGCTCCATGCCACTGAACGGTACTCACAAATGGCGATAGCAGTAACTTTTATGTTTTGTGTATTTTACAACCTAAAAACAATCACATCACCTGTCCTAACATTTCTACTTCTAGCCCGTTCTTTCACCTGATTAACCTTCAATTATAGGAATTTAACTACAAACATGCACTTACCAGAATTACAGGGGAAAAAAAAAGCTAAAACAATTTAAATGTCCAATAAGAAAGAGTTAGATTCTGGGCATGCATTAAAAGTAATGGTACCAGCCAGGTGTGCTAGCGCGTGCCTGACATCCCAGAGACATGGGAGGCAAAGGCGGGAGGATCACAAGTGAGAGGCCAGAGGCAGCACGGAGAACTTAGCAAGGCCTTGTCTCAAAATAAGAAGAAAATGGGCTGGTGGTGCAGCTCAGTGGTTGAGCACTTGCAAAGCATGGGTAAGGCCTTGGGTTTGACCCACCAGAAGCAAAAAAAAAAAAAAAAAAAAAAAAAAAAGTAATGGTATCAAAATGAATTTGCTGAAAGGCTTTTTGTCAACCAATTATATATATATTCATATTAATGGAAAAGATCCAAAAAGATCTATTACAGAATATTAGTAATAGATTGTCTGTGACTAATGTAAATTTTTATATTGCTTAAATATGTATTTTCTGCTTTTTCCCTGATATGTATGGTCATTGGTAGGTGCTGTCAAGTCCAATGCATACAGACCCAATGTAAAACAGAATGAAACATTGACGATTCTGTGCTAGACACAGGATCTTTTTTGTGTTTAAACCCACTGTTGCTGACACTGTGTCTATCAATCTGGTTGAGGGTCTTCCTTTTTTTCATCGACTTGCAACTCTCCCAAACATGATGTCCTTCTCCAGGGATTGCTCTCTCCTGACATGTCCAAAAAACATCAGATGCGGTCTAGCCATCCTTGCTTCTAAGGAGCACTCTGGTTGCACTGCTTCTAGGATAGATCTGTTGGTTCTTTTGGCAGTCCATGGTATATTCAATATTCTTCTCTAGCACCATAATTCAAAAGCATCAATTCTAGTCCTGTCTCCCTTATTCAGCTTTCACAACCAAATGATGCAACTAAAAATACCATGGCATGAGTCAGGTGCACCTTTGTCTTCAATGTGACATCTTTACCTTTCAACACTTTGAAGAGGTCTTTTGCAACAGCTTTTCCCAATACAGTGTGTCTTTTGATTTCTTGACTGCTGCTTGTGTGAGTGTTGATTGTAGAACCAAGTAAAGCAAAATCATGGACAACCACAATTTATCATTTATCATGGGGTTCCTTACTGACCCAGTGATAAGGATTTTTGTTTTGTTGATGTTGAGATGCAATCCATACCGAAGGTTGTGTTCTTTGATCTTCATCAGTAAAAGTTTCAAATCCTCTTTGCTTTCAGTAAACAAAGTTGTATCATCTGCATAACACAAGCTGTTAATGAATCTTCCTCCAATCAAGATGCCATGTTCTTCTTCATAAAGTCCAACTTCTCAAATTATTTGCTGGATAGTATTGAAGAGGTATGGTGAAAGGATACAGCCCTGACTCACACCTTTCCTGACTTTAAACCAAGCAGTGTTTCCTTTTTCTGTTCAAAGGACTGCCTCCTGGTCCGTGTACACATTCCTCATTAGTGTAATTAAGTGCTCTGACATTCCCATTCTTCACAATGCTATCCATAAATTGTTATGATCCACATAGTCAAATGCCTTTGCATTGTCAATAAAGCATAGACATCTTTCTGGTATTCTCTGCTTTTGGCTAATATCCATCTCACATCAGCAATAATGGACCTGGTTCCATGCCCTCTTCTGAATCTGGCTTGATTTTCTGGCAGTTCCCTGTCTATATACTACTACATTCACTTTTGAATGATCTTTAGCATGTAATATTTGCATGTAATATTAATGATATGGTTCGATAATTTCCACATTTGGTTGGATCCCCTTTCCTGAGAATACGAACAAAATAGATCTCTTCCAGTAAGTTGGCTAGGTAGCTGTTTTCCAAATCTGCTGGCATAAACAAGTGAGCACCTCCAATGTTGCATCTGTTTGTTGAAACATCTCTATTGGTATTCCATCAATTCTGGAGATTTGTATTTCAACAATTACTTTAAGGCAGCTTCCACTTCATCTTTCATTGGTTCCTGATCATATGCACTCTCTGGAAATGGCTGGTCATACACCAATTCCTTTTGGTATAAGGACTCTGTGTTTTCCTTCCGTCTTCATTTTATACTTCTTGCATAGTTTAAATATTCTTTGTAGAATCCTTTACTATTGCCGCTCAAGGCTTGAATTTTTTCTTCAGGTCCTTAAATGTGAGAAAAACAGAGTATATTCTTCCCTTTTGGTTTTCTATCTCCAGCTCTTTGCACATGTCATTATAATATTTGATTTTGTCTTCTGAAGCTGCCTTTGGAAACTTCTGTTTAGTTCTGTAACTTCATAATGTCTTCCTTTTCCTTTAGTGCTTAACATTCAAAGGCAAGTTTCAGAATCTCTTTTGACATGTAATTTGGTATTTTTTATTCCTGTCTTTTAAATAAACTTTTGGTTTCATCAGGAATGATATCTTTGAAGTCATACCACAAATTGTCTGGTCTTTGATCTGTCTAATGCATCAAATCTGTTCTAAGGTTGTTTCTGAACTCAGGTGGGATGTACTTAAGGTCATACCTTGGCTCTTATACACCAATTTTCTTCAGTTTCACTTTGAACCTGCATATGAGTTGATGTTCTGACCCACAATCAGCACCTGGTCTTTTTTGACTTTTGATGTTGAGCTTTTCCACCATCTCATCCCACAAATACAGTCTGTTTTGCACCTGCATCTTCCATCTGGTGAATTCCATGTTATAGTCACCATTTACGTGGGTGAAAAATATATTTGCAATGAAAAGGTCATTCATCTGACAAAATTCGATAATGTGATCTTCAGCATTGTTTCTGTCACCAAGACCATATTTTCCAATGACTCAGCCTTCTTCTTTGTTTCCATCTTTTGCATTCCAGTCACCAGTTATTATCAGTACATTTTGATTTCCTGTTTGATCTATTTCAGATTGCAGAAGCTGGGAAAATTTTTCCTTATCTTCATTTGTGGCCTTAGTGATGGGTGCATAAATTTGAATGATAGTCATAGTGACTGGACTTCCTTGTAAGCATCTGGATATTATTCTATATTATTACTATATATATATATATATATATATTATTCTATATTATTCTATCTCTGACAGCATTGTACCTCGGGACAGATCTTGAGATTTTTTTGTTGATGAAGTAGACTATATGATTATCTGGTTCAGAATGGCCCAGGCCAGTCCATTTTAGCTCACTGATGCCTAGAATGTTAATGTTTATGTGCTCCATTTCCCTTTTGAAAATGATTTCCCATTAGAAAATGATTTCTAATTTTCTTAGATTCATACTACATACATTCCACATTCCAATTATTAATGGATATTTACAGTTGTTCCTTCTCATTTTGAGTTGTGCCACATCAGCAAATGGAGGTCCCAGGGGCTTTACTCCATTCCTGTCATTAACTCTACTTTGAGGAGGCCACTCTTCTCCAGTCACCTTTTGAGTGCCTTCCAACCTAGGGGGATCATTTTCTGGCTCTATATCTGACAGTGTTTTCTGGCCATTCGTAGAGTTTTTAATGGCTAATTGTTTCAGAAGTGGGTTAGCCATGCCCTTCTCCCTAGTCTGTCTTATTCTGTAAGCTCACCTGAAGCCTGATCACTATGTGGCCTTGCTGGTACCTGTAATACAGGTGGCATACCTTTCAGCCTCACAGCAGCACACAAGCCCCCACGGTATGGCAATCTGACAGAGACATGGCGGTTATATGTATATAATAGTTAAAATTTTACAAGCCATAAGATTATCCTGGAGATATCTTTGAAGTGTTATTATAACTGGCATTGCTTAAGCACCTTTAATATGTCAGCTACTGTCACACAGGTTATCATATTTAGTCACCAAAGAATTAGGTAAAATAACAGCTTTTCCCATTTCGTGATGGAAAGCCTGCGTTTCATGAGGTTGGCCTCTCGTTAGGTAACGCTTCTGTAGCTCCTCGGGATTTGTAAAACATTCCGTGTATGTTTTTACTTCATCCAGGCCTAGAAAAGCTGGGTAAAGCGGACATCGTTCCTTCTGCTTTACTGATGGGAAGACTGAGGTGTGGAGAGGGGGGTGAGGGCCATTCACCTGGGGCCACAGCTTGCAGCCAGGGGCTGTGGTTTGCCTTCTTTGTGTCACCAAACTCCCGGCCCATTGGACACGTGGGAGGAAGGAGGCCTGATGGCCGGGGACTGCTGCGAGGGGGAGCTGCCCCAGAGCTGCCCCCCGGCAGTCCTAGCTTGGATAGTGGAGCATGGAGGCCCAGGGACAAATTTTTCAGGGGGCCGCTGGGGTGCTGAAGGAGCCACTGAGATCCCCAGAAATCCCTACCCGCCTCCTTCTCCCAGCCAGCCCATTTGCAAACCCAGCCCTCTCAGCCCCCTTCCCGCTACCCCCCATGCAAGGGCGTCCTTTCCCAGGACTGAGCTGCCTGGTGTAGTGATGAGCTGAGGCAGAGGCCATTTCTCAGGTCCCTGGCGGCCTTGGGCAGGGTCAGGTGCCACCAACTGGGTTGCAGAAGGCTTGCCAACTGCCTGATGCTTCCCCAGTGAACAGAGAGCACTGGCCAGGGCATCAGGCGGCTGTGAAAAAAACAAAACAAAACATGGTTTTGGAGCACATTAGGCAGACACCCTTTCCAGGTTGGCCTGGCCTGGGCAGGGCTTGGCACCCCCTGCAGGAGGCGGACCTGCCCTGGCTTGGGCCAGCCCTCAGGACCTAATTCCCGCTCTGCACTCATAGCTAAAATGTGCTCTCTGTAGTTTGGGAAGTCACACGGGTCCTGAAGTGAAGTCTGGAAAGATTTATTTCCAAGATCACCAGCCGCTTCCCGCTCTCTGGTGGTAATCTAGACTCTGAATCCGTGAAGAGCTATCCCTCACCACGCAAAGCAAAGCGGCCATTCAGAACAGGTGCGTTGCTAATTCAAAGCCCCAAGGTGCAAGCCAGAGGCCAACATGCCTGCTGTTCATGTTTGAAAGGATTCACATGAACAGCTCACGGGGCCCCAAGACCCGCCAAAGGAGCCGAGGTGTTCTGTAGTGGCCGCGCTTGGGTAAAGAGCAAGCAGTTTCAGGCAGATTTCCATGGCTTTGCTTCATCCCAAGTGGGAAACCTGCTGTTGGGGCAGGAGCATGGCTGCAGAGAGCATTGCATCCACACAGGGGAGATCACGTATGCTAGTCAGCTTGTGTGCTGCTGCGATGGGTTTACCTTGGCTCACAGTTTCAAGGGTTCGTCCATCAAGGTGGGGAGGCACGGCAGCGGGGCTTGCGGCGGAGGACCTCACATCATGGTGATCCAGAGGCAAAGAGAGAGCCGGGCGTGGTGGCGCACGCCTGTAATCCCACAGCTCAGGAGGCGGAGGCAGGAGGACCACAGGTTCGAGACCAGAGGCAGTCTGTGTAACTTAGCGAGACCCTGTCTCAAAAAGTAAAAAAAAAAAGGGGCTGAGGGTGCAGCTCAGTGGTCCAGCACTTGCAGAGCATGCAGGCGAGAGGCCCTGGGTTCGACCCCCAGTACTGCAAAAAAAAGAGGCAAAGAGAGCTACTGGAACTACAGCCTGGATGAACCCTCCAAATACCCACCCCAGTGACCTACTTTGCAAGGGAGGTCCCAACTCCTGAAGGTCCACAGCCCCCACAAACAGCACCCCGTCCTGGGCCTTTCAGGAACTCTGAAAGCCAGCCTGTTACTGTGCCTGGCCCTGGTTGGAAGGCTGTGGATGCCGTGGATCCACTGGATCCACTGGAAGACTGAGCTGATGGCACATGGAAGACAAGGAGGAAATTTGCGGCACTAAATGGCGGGAGCTGGAGGTTAGGAAGCAGACACACGCAGCAGGTGTATTGGAATTACTCAACTGGGGATTTAAAATGGCCGCGATTAATGTGCTACAAAAAAAGAGAATCTGAATCACGCTGGGTGTGGTGGCCTTGCCATCATCCCAGCAACTCAGGAGGCAGAGCCAAGAGGATCAAGAGTTCAAGGTCAGAGGCAGCTGCATACCTGAGAGAGACTCTGTCTCAAGAGAAAAATAAATTAAAAGGGGGCTGGAGGTGCGGCTCAGTGGTAGAGCACTAGCCACGTGTGTGCAAGGCCCTGGATTCAACCCCAAGTATGGCAAAAAAAAAAAAATAATAATGTTAGAAATGAAGAAAAGTACATCACTGCAGATCCCATGGACTTTAAAATGATAATGAAGGAATACAATGAACCATTCTGTGCCTACAGGTTTGATGTTTTGCATGAAATGGACCAGTTTCTTACAAGACACAACTGGCCAAAATTCAAACAAGAAGTTGACAATTTGAAAAGGTCTAAATCTATTAAAGAAATTGAATCATCACCGGGCGTGGTGGCGCACGCCTGTCATCCCAGCGGCTCTGGAGGCGGAGGCGGGAGGATCCCAAGTTCGAGACCAGAGGCAGTCTGCGTAACTTAGCGAGACCCTGTCTCAAAAAGTGGAAAAAAAAAAACGGGCTGAGGTGCAGCTCAGTGGTCCAGCACTTACAGAGCATGCAGGCGCGAGGCCCTGGGTTCAACCCCCAGTACTGCAAAAAAAAAAAAAAAAAAAAAAAAAAGAAATTGAATCAGTTCTTAATATCTTTCCAATACAGAAAGCATTAGGGAAAAATAGGTTCACTGGTGAATTCTACCAAACACTTAAGGAATATATTATGCCAATTCTCTATTATCTTCTCTATTATCTTTCTCAGAAGATAGAATCAGGAGGGAATATTTCCTAACTCATCCTAATTCTTCCTAATACTTTCTAACTCATTTCATATTAGGCCAGCATTACCCTCATATCAAAATCAGACCCAAAAAATACCAAAAAAAAAAAAGAAAGAAAGAAAACTACAGACTAATATCTCATGACTATCGATGAAGAAAATCCTCAACAAATTAACAAATTGAGTCAAAAAATATATTTAAAAAATTGTACACCGTGACCAAATGAGATTTGTCCCAGGCATACAAGCTGGTTCACTTGAAGATCAGTTAATGGACTCATCAGCCTATCAGATAATCATATTAAGTATGCAGGAACCATATTTAACAAATTCCAAAACTGAGTCATGATAAACTCTCAGGAAACTAGGACTTAGAGGTAAATTGCTTCAAGTCCATAAGAATATCTACCAAAAAAACCCTATACCTAAGATCGTATTTGTTGTTGTTATTGTTGTTGTTAGGTGCCGTCGAATCAGTATCTGACTCATAGTGACCCTACGTACAGCAGTGAAACACTATTATCCCAGTGCTTCTGTGCTATTCATAGGGTTTTCAATGGCAGATTGATTTTTGGGAGTGGCTTGCCAGGTCCGTCTCCCAAGCCTACAGTATCTGGTGTTCCCCGGTGGTCTCCCGTCCAAGTACTAACCAGGCCAGACCCTGCTTAGCTTCCGCCCCATCTGATGGGATCAGAAGCCACAGTGCTAGGGCTGCAGGCAACATTGTATTTAGTGATGTTATATGTATTAAGAAGTATGTGCGGCATACAAAATACTTAAAGCTACTATATTTCCAGTAAGTTCAGGAACAAGTCAAGGATATACCTTGTTACCATTTCTTTTTAACACTGTACTATAAGTCCTAACAAATGCAATAAGACAAGATATGGACATAAAAGACATACAGATTGGGAAGGAAGAAATAAAACTGTTTTTGTTCATAGATGACATGACTGTCTATGTAGAAAATGTGAAAGAATTGGGAAAAACTCTCCTGGAACTAAAAAAATTATTATAACAAGGTTGTAGGAAACAAAGTTAATATACAAAAGCAATCACATTTCTATATAACAACAATGAGCAAATGAAATTTGAAATTTAAAACAATAATTACACTAATCCTCGACAGATGAAATATTTAGGGACAAATTTAACAAAATATGTACAAGGTCTATATGAGAATTATAAACATTGATGAAAGAAAGAACTAAATAAATGGGGATGGGTATTTCCATGTTCATAGATAGGGATACTGAATATTATCAAGCCATCAGTTCTTCTCAAAATATACAAAGAACTATTAAACTTCAACAATAAGAAAATTAACAACTCAACTTTAAAATGGGCAAAGATCCTGAAGAGGTACCAAAGAAAATATTCAGATGGCCAATAAACACATGAAAAGATGCTCTTCAGTCCCCACCAGAGAAAGAGAGGACGAGAGAGAGA
>VMDO01019257.1:0-40143 GCA_007922755.1 Pedetes capensis | reverse complement strand
ATTCCAGTCTTTGTGAGTTAGATGAGTTTCTTGAATACCACATATTGATGGTTTGTGTTTTTTCATCCAGTTAGCCAACCTCTGTCTCTGACTTGGTGAGTTAAGACCATTTACATTAATAGAGATTATTGAGGAGCATTTATTGTCATTTATCCAATCATTACCTGTTACTGATTTATGATTCATGTTTGCTTTGGACCTTTCTTGTGTTGCACTCATCTCAGCTAACCAGTTTTTTGATTTCCTTTGTAGGGTTGTCTCAACTCTCCTGGATGTGGTAATTGATTTATTATCCTCTCCAGTGCTGGTTTGGTGGTTGCATATCGTTTAAAAGCTTCAATGTCATTAAATGTCTTATATTCCTCATCTATTATCAAAGATAATTTTGCTGGATATATTAGTCTAGGCTGGAGATTGTTTTTTCTTAATATTTGAATCACCTGTGCCCATTCCTTTCTTGCTTTCAATGTTGATATGGAAAAGTCTGTAGTAAGTAATTTTATTGGCCTTTTTTTTTATAAGTAATAAGGGGCTTCTGTCTTGCTGCTTGTAGAATGGCGTCTCTGATCTCTAATGACAGTAAAGTGACATGTCTCGAGGATGATCTATTGAAGTCAGCCTTCAAAGGAGTCTTGAAAGTCTCAGTGGTGTATATATCCATTTCCTGTGCTATCTTTGGGAAATTTTCCTTGAGGATATCATTTACTAGGTTGTGAAGGCCTCCAATGATTCTTTCTTCTCGTTCGGGAATACCCATAATTCTTATATTTCTTTTTTTCACTCTATCTGAGTTCTCTTGAAAATCTTTTTTTAAAACTTTTATCATTGACTCCATTTCTAATAGCTTGTGTTTCAGCTTGTTTATGTCATCTTCTGCCTCAGAGATCCTTTGCTCTGATTCATCCAGTCTTGAAGAGAAGGATTCTTTAGCTGTGTTCAATTCTGATAATTTGGATTGAGTATCAAGCAAAGTGGCTTGATTTTTCTTAATCATTTCTAACTGGGATGACAGAACAGCTTCCAAATTAGAAATCTTTCTTTCACTTATCTCCAGTGTATTTGTAGTATTTGTCTTTATTTCTCTTAGCATGCTTATAACCATGACTCTGAACTCTGAATCAGAGATCTCTAAGAATTGCGAGTCCTTGGAGTTATCTGTTGGGGGTTTGTGATCTGTGGAGCCTTCAGCTCCATCCTGCCGCTTTGTGGTTTTTGTATGTTTACTTGATTTGCCCATAATGTGGTCCGGGAAATAAAATTTGCCTCTCCTGGTTATTCAGAACTTCTTCCTCTGTTATTCCTTTGAAATTGGTGCTGAATCTCTGGTGCTTATTAGAACTTATGACCTGGGTATGTTCTCGGCTATTTGGTCTGAGTAGTTGACACTTTAGTCTGCCAGCCCAACTCCAAGGGGAGTAAGGATTAGGGAGGCGATAGATTTTGTTTCTCTTCTGTGGGGTGAGAAAGGGGGGGATCTGGTGATAGAAGAGGGGGAAAGAGGAGGTAGAGGACAGAGGCTAATAGAAATTACTGTCAAAATTAAAGTTAAGGTTAAGATTTAAGGGATAAATGATTAAAACAACGACACATACATACCTTAAGAAATAGAGGAGGAGACTAGAAAAAGGGAAGGGAGTAAAAGAAGAAAGGAGAAAAATCGGGAAGAAAAAGAGAAAAATAAAAATTAAAAGAAAGAGAAAAAAAAGGAAACAAATCTCACACATACACGCTCCCAAACACAAATAAAAACACTTGTAGTCGGATGCGGTGGTGCACACCTGCAATCCCAGTGGCTTGGGGGTTGAAGGCAGGAGGGTCGCAAGCCCGAGTTCTGTGCAACCCAATTAGACCCTGTCTCAAAAAGCAAAAAAGCAAAAAAAAGGGTCCCAGGGTGCAGCGTGGTGGTCCAGCACCTACCAAACAAGCAGGCACAGGACCCTGGGTTCAAACCCCCGTACAAAAAACAGAAAATAATAATAATAATAATAATAATAATAATAATAATAATAATAATAATATTTTTTTAAAAATAAAAGAAAAAAAAAGAAAAAAGAAAATAAAATATAAAATAAAATTCCAGACCTCACGCATACACGCTCCCACATACATATAAAAACTTTTGTAGTCAGGTGCAGTGATGGACGCCTGGAATCCCAGTGGCTTGGGGGATGGAGGCAGGAGGATCGCAAGCCCGAGTTCTGCGCAACCCAGCAAGACCCTGTCTCAAAAAGCAAAAAATATGGGCTGTGGGCACAGCGTGTCAGTCCAGTTCCCACAAAGGAAGCAGGCTCAAGACCCTGGGTTAACCCCCGTTAAAAAAATAAAAAAATAAAAAATAAAAATAAAAAAAGAACTTATATTGGAGGTGGAATCTGAACTGAGGACACCCAGTTCGACCAGGTGGAGTTGATACCGCAGGATGCAGTGCTCCCTACAGAACTCAGGGTGGCAGTGATTCCACACAATCCTCAATAACAGTCGGTCTTTGTTGTTGTTGTTGTTGTTAGGTGCCGTCGAGTCGGTATCCAACTCATAGCGACCCTCTGTACAACAGGGGAAACACTATTGTCGATGCATCTCTGCTGTTCATAGGGTTTTCAATGGCTCATTGATTTTTGGGAGGGGGTTGCCAGGTCCTTCTCCCAAGCCCACAGCTTCTGGTGTTCCCTGCGGTCTCCCATCCAGGTACTAACCAGGCCCGACCCTGCTTAGCTTCCGAGATCTGACGGGATCGGATTCCACAGGGCTACGGCTGCAGGTTAACAGTCGGTCTTATTGGGTCAATATAGCAAAACACTCCATAATATCCTGGATTTAATTGGGGCACCGTTTGCCCAAAGAGACTGTTCCACGAAATATTCTGTGACTAGTGTATTGTTCGAGAGGCAGTGGAACCTGTGGGGTCTTCCCTGGAGTTCTCCCTGTCCCACGTAGTTCGGGCGCCAATTCCCCAAATCAGAGATTTCCTCCCCAAAACCTACAGCATGGGGGGAATATGGCTGGTATCGTGGAGTTTTTTATTGCAGGGCTTTCTGCCCACTTGGGAGGACCATATCCTCTTGTGGGCGGGATACTCTCCCGCCAACCCAGATGGAATCTGAAACAGATTTTGTCATGTGCTGTGATTGCTCTTGTAACTGCTCTGCTTGTGGCTAATTGTGCCACTAGGCTCTGCCGAAAAGGAGCTCTCTGTCCGCGTGGGGCTCAGTCACCTCCACAAACCCCAGATTTCTCCACAGTACAGTGAGTTGATTTGGGCTCACCTCTGGAGTGTCTGGGATCCAAGTATATGTGTGCCCATATATCTGTGGAGATCGCGTCTGTACACCTGACCCGCCACAACAGGAGGGAGGGAGCTGCGTCTCAGCTCTAGACGTGTATTGCTGGCACTGGTTTCCCAGTTTGCTCCTCGGCCGCTATGATGGCGATTCCGTGTGCCACCTCAAACTGACTCACCCGGAATTTGTAATTTGTGTCCCGCTGGCAGGGTAAGAGTGTGCTGCCAAGGCTGCACTCCGTGTTGGGTCCGGCCCCTGTGGGTGCGTGTGTGCGACCCTCCTAGGGTTTTCAATGGCTGACTGTTTCGGGATTGCCTTGGGAGTGGATTGCCAGGTCCTTCTCCCATTGAAGCAGTAGACTGCTAAAAAAACAGGGAAAAGTTAGGCCAAAGACTTTAAAACAAGTTTTCTCCTCAAGTTTCTTGTTAACACAAAAAGGCAAAAGGAAGCTTGTTTGGGGACCTTTCCTTACCCCTTTGTGTCAGTGACAGTAAGAACTGTGTAAAAAAGGAAATGAAGGTATGGACCAGGGATGTCCAATGTTTTGGTCACATCAAATAAAGAGAAATTGTCTTGGGCCGCACATAGGTCATAGAGTATAGTTAGTGCATATATGTAATAACGGGCATCACAAAGAAAATAAATGCTAAAAAACATGATGTTAAAAGATTTTGTGAGGTCGCATTACTAGCTGTCCTGAACTGCATGTGGCCTGTAGACTGCAGGTAGGACATGCCTGATATACACTGTGAACTGTGAAGAGCCAGTGATT
Organism: Pedetes capensis; assembly: GCA_007922755.1. Lineage (NCBI taxonomy): Eukaryota > Metazoa > Chordata > Mammalia > Rodentia > Pedetidae > Pedetes > Pedetes capensis. The sequence continues at coordinate 36,093 of VMDO01019257.1, read as the reverse complement.
CTCAATCTCAGCCCATTAAGGAAAACTGTTCATATATATTCGCTCAAGAAATTTTTTGAGCAGCTAATAGGTGACGTGATACAGTAGACAGAACAAAATTTCTACATGCATTGAATCTCAAAAGTATGCTGGAAGACAGCCAGATAATAAATAAAACATTAAGTATTTCAGATGATGATATATGCCTTGGAGAAAAACAAAGTGTGTGTATTTGGGGGATAAGTGCCAGATGGTAGGAAATATCAGTTCAGTGAGAGAAAGGATGACTTTGCATTCAATTGCTGTGATGTGGAAGAGTTCACTTAGGTGGTGACCTGTGAACATTTATCTGGTGGCTTGAAAGTGTCTGGGGAAGGAACACAAGTTTAAGCAGTCAGGTTGAAGTTGCACTTTTGCTTGGAGATGCTCCTATGACTGGAAGAGTATGTCTAAGGACAGAAGCTAAATATGAACTCAGGTGGCGGGGCATACAATCATAAAGGGTCTTACTTGTACTGTAGAGACTTTGGCTTCCACTTTGAATAAGGAAGGAAGCCTTTGTAGGCTTTTGAGCAAAGGAACCTGATCTGCTGAATTCCTATAAGAGAACAGGCTTTTTTCCTTTCTATATTCGCATTATCCTTACAGGGAAGATGTTTCACTCTCAGTTTGACATATTTTAAAGAGAATACTTGAGGAGGATTTCTTCTTGCCACCATTAGTTTTTCTTAGTGCTCCTTCTTGCTACTATGATTTAAAAACTAAATACCTTTCTTATTTTGTTATATTATTGTGCTCAATCTGCCAACAAAGTACTAAAGACTGGGTGGCTTAACCAATAGATACAGGATTTTCTCACAGTTCTGGAGGCCAGTCTAAGATCCAGCTATTAGTTCTTTCTGAAGGCTATGAGAGAAGATCTGTTCCAGGCTGGTTTCCATGGCTTGTACAGTAGTTTCCCTTACGTATGGTTTCAGTTACCTACGGTCAATTGTAATCCAAAAATATTTGATGGGAAACTTCAAAAATAAACAGTTTTTAAGTTTTAAATTTCCTGTTGTTCTGAATAGCATAATGAAATCCTTCACCATTTGCTCCATGGCATCTAGGATGAGAATTGTTCCACACTGGGTATGCTACCTACTTGTTATTTACTTAGTAACCATCTTGTTTATCAAGTTGACTGTTGTTATTGTTGTTATTGTTAGGTGCTGTCCAGTTGGGTCCAATTAATAGTGACACTATGTATAACAAATGAAATACTACCCAACACTGTGCTATGCCTGGTGCTATTGTCAGTGCTTCTCTGCTATTTATAGGGTTTTCAATGGCTGATTGTTTCAGTAGTGGGCTTCCGGGTCCTTCTCCCAAGCTGACAGCAACCCTGGTATTCCCAGGCAGACTCCCATCCAAGTACTAACCATGCCTGACCCTCCTTAGCTTCGGAGAACTGACAAGATTGGACACCAGGAGTGGGATAGCCACGTTATATGGTACTTTGAGTTTTAGTTTTCTGAGTTACCTCCATACTGATTTCCATAGTGGCTGCACCAATCTGCATTTCCACCAGCAGTGTATAAGGATTTCTTTCTCCCTGCATCCTCACCATAATTTGTTGTTTATTTTGTTGATGGTAGCCATTTTGACTGGAGATGGTATCTCAGCACAGTTTTGGTTTGCATTTCCCTGATGGCTAAGGATGTTGAACATTTTTTCATATAATTGTTGGCCATTTGTATTTATTCTTTTGAGAAGTCTCTGTTCAGTTCTTTTGCCCATTGTTTGATTGGATACTTTGCTTTTTTGGTGTTGGATTTTTCAGCTCTTTGTGTATTGTAGATATTAATCCCCTGTCTGATGTATAGCTGGCAAAATTTTTCTCACTTTGTATAGGTTGTCTCTTCACTCCGGTGTGTCCTTTGCTGTGCAAAAGCTTTTTATTTTTATGCTCTCCCGTTTGCAAATTCTTGCTATTTTTTCCTATGCTTTGGGGTCCTATTCAGAAAGTCCTTGCCTATGCCTATGCCTTGAAATATTTCCCCTGTGTTTTCCTCTGGCAGTTTCAAAGTTTCAGGTTTTACATTAAGGTCTTTGATCAGTTTTGAACTGATTTTTGTACAAGAGGACAGAGAGGGATATAATTTCAGTCTTCTGCATGAGGATATCCAGTTCTCCCAGCACCATTTGTTGAAAAGGGTGTCTTTTCTCTACCTTACATTTTTGGTACATTTGTCAAATATCAGGTGGCTGTAGCTACATGGGTTTATTTCTGGATCCTCTGTTCTGTTCCATTGGTGTACATGCCTGTTTTTGTGCCAGTCCCATGTGGTTTTTCTGACTCTAGCTTTATAGTATAATTTGAAATCAGGAATTGTGATACCCCCTGCATTGTTCATTCTGCTCAGGATCACTTTAGCAATTTGGGGTCTTTTGTGATTCCAAATGCATTTGTGTATTGTTTTCTCTATTTCTGTAAAGCATGTCATTGGGATTCTGATGGGAATTGCATTAAATCTCAATATTGCTTTTGGTAATATAGCCGTTTTCACAGAATTAATTCTTCCAATCCATGAGCATGAGAGATCTTTCCATTTTCTGGTGTTTTCTTCAATCTCTTTCTTTAGTGTTTTAAAGTTTTCATTGTAGAGGTCTTTCACCTCCTTGGTTAGGTTTATTCTTCCATGTTTTATTTGTTTTGAAGCTAATGTGAATGGGATTGTTTTCCTGGTTTCTTTTTCTGCCTGGTCATTTTTGGTATAGAAAAGCTACTGATTTTTGTATGTTTATTTTGTATCCTGGTACTTTGCCAAAAGTGTTCATCAGCTCTGAGAGTTTTCTGGTGGAGTCTTTTGGGTCTTTTAAGTATAGGATCATGTCATCTACAAATAGCGATAATTTAATCCTTCCTTTGCTGTTTGGATGCCTTTTATTTCTTTCTCTTGTCTTATTGCTGTGGCTAATAGTTCATTTACTACATTGAATAGCAGTGGAGACAGTGGACACCCTTGTCTTATTCCTGATTTGAGGGGAAATGCTTTCAGTTTTTCCCCATTTAATATGATGTTGGTGGTGTACTTTTCATATATTGCCTTTATTATGTTGAAATATGTTGCTTCACTTCCTAGTTTCTTCAAGGCCTTTATCAGAAAAGGATGTTGGACTTTGTCAAAGGCCTTTTCTGTATCTATTGATAGGATCATATGGTTTCTGAGTCCATTTATATGTTGTATTGTTTATTGTCTTGCATATGTTAAACCAGCCTTGCATAGCTGGGATGAAACCAACTTGATCATAATGTATGATATTTTTCATATGTTGTTGAAGTAGATTTTCAAGTATTTTATTGAGGATTTTTAGGGATATTGGTCCGTGGTTTTCTTTTTTGATGTCTCCTCTACTTTTGCTATCGGGGTAATACTGGCTTCATAGCATGAATGTAGTAGTGTTTCTTCTATTTATATTTTGTGGAATAATTCGAGGAGCACTGGTGTTAATTCTTCTTTAAAGGTTTTGTAGAATCTAGCAATGAATCCATCTGGTCCTTGTCTTTTCTTGGTTGGGAGCTTTTTCAACACTGCTTTGATCTCACTGCTCATTATAGGTCTGTTTAAGTTGTTTATATCCTCTTGACTTAATTTTGGCAAGTCACATGTGTCTAGGAATTCATCCATTTTATCTAAGTTTTCTAGTTTTTTGAAATAATAGTTTTTCAAAGTATTCCCTAATTATTCTCTGGATTTTATTGGAATCTGTTGTAATGTTCCCTTTTTCATCTCTAATTTTCTTGATTTGAGTCTTCTCTCTCTCTTTCTTTTGGTCAGTTTTGCTAAGAGTTTGTCAATTTTGTTTATCTTTTCAATGAACCAGCTCTTTGTTTCATCAGTTCTTTTTGTTGTTCTTTTAGTCCCCATTTCATTAATTTCTGCTCTGATCTTTATTTCTTTCCATGTACTGGTTTGGGGTTTTGTTTGTTCTTCTTTTTCTAAGAGCTTGAGGTACATCATTAAGTTATTTGATTGAGCTTGCTCTAATTTTTTAATGCAGGCACTCATTGCTATAAATTTCACTCTTAGCACTGCATTTGCTATATCCTAAAGGTTCTGGTATGTTGTGTTTTCATTTTCATTTGATTCCAGGAAGTTTTAAATTTCATCTAATTTCTTCATGTACCCATTGGTCCTTTAAGACAATTGTTCATTTTCCATGTATCTGTATATTATCTGTAATATCTCTTGCTTTTCATTTCTAGTTTTATTCTGTTATGATCTGATAAGATACATGAAATTATTTCAGTTTTTCTGTATTTATTAAGACTTGATTTGTGCTCTAAAATATCTATTTTAGAAAATGTTCCATGCATTGCAGAGAACAATGTGTATTCTGTAGCTTTTGGGTGTAACACTCTGTATATATCTATTAAGTTCATTTGTTCTGTTGTGGTGTTTAACTCTGAAGTTTCTTTTTGATTTTTTGTCTGGATGTTCTATCTATTGATGAGAGTAGGGTACTGAAGTCACCCATTATTATTGTATCTGGACCCATCTGTTCCTTTAAGTTCAGTAGTGTTTTTAATGAATTTGGGTGCATTGCTGTTTGGTGCATATATATTTACAATTGCCGTAGCCTCTTGGTCAGTTGTTCCCTTTCTTAATATGTAGTGACCTTCTTTGTCTCTTTGGACTAGTTTTAACTTGAAGTGTACTTTGTCTGAAATAAGGATAACTACTCCTTTTTTTTTTTTTTTTGGCTTCCAGTTGCTTGGTATATCAATTTCCACCTTCTCACTTTTAATCTGGTGGTGTCCTTGCCAGGGAGATGTGTTTCTTGCAGATGACAAATTGTTGGATCTTGATTTTGAATACTGTAAACTAATTTATGTCTTTTAATTGGAGAGTTAAGACCATTTATATTTAGGATTATTATTGAAAGAGGTTTGCTGGTTGTGGGGTTGAGTTTTTCCCTGCTTGGTTCGTAAACTATTTGTTCTTTTCTTTCTCCCTTATTTATATTCTGGATTTGGTGGTTTTTGAGTTAGACATGATGAATTCTTTCCTAGTTCTATTTAATTTGTTCTTACCATGAAGTTTATTCTTTCCTGTGCTCATATAGTGAGGACTGTCTTTCTTCCTTTTGTGTGTATAGGATCCCTTTAAAAAATCTTCTGGAGTGCTGTCATGGTGGTGATGTATTGCTGTAGTGTGTGTTTGTCATGGAATGTCTTTCTTTCTCCATCCATTTTAAATAAGAATTTTGTTGGATATAATAATCTCAGTGGGCAATTATCTATTTTCAGGACTTGGAGTATCTTTCCATTTTTTCCTAGAATTTAGGGTTTGTGGTGAGAGGTTTGATGTAATTCTGGTGGGTTTTCCTTTGTAAGTGAGTTGGTGTTTTTCGCTTGCAGCATTTAATATTGTTTCTTTGCTCTCTAATCTTGGCATTTTAATTATTATGTGTCATGGAGATGTTCTTTTTGAGTCACATTTGTTTGGTGTTCTAAATATCTCTTGTGATTGGATGTCCATTTCTTTCCCCAAATTTAGGAATTCTTCCGCTATAACTTCACTAAATAAATCTTCTGTGCTTTTAGTTTTTTATCTCACCTCCTTCTTCTATACCATAGATTCTTAGGTTTGGTCTCCTGATCATGTTCCAAAGTTCTTGAAAATTGTGGTCATGGTCTTTCAATGTTTTTTCTTTGCTGGTATCTGAATATAGTATTTCCTCAGCCTTATTTTCCATCTGGGATACTCTGTCTTCTGCTTCATCTAGTCTACTTGTGATGCTTTCCACTGTAATTTTAATTTGGTTTTTTGAGTTCTTCATTTCCAGCATTTCTATTTGTTTCTTTGTTTTGAATCTCAATTTCCTTGCAGAATTTATCATCTATTTTCCTGATTTTATCTTCTGCATTGTCCTGTATTAATTTTCTTTCTTCACTCATTTATGTCGTCTTTGAAGTTGTTGATCCTTTTATCAAGTATATTTTTAAATTCTTTGCCTGAATTTCCAGTGTTTCAGTATCTTTGGATTCAGTGGTTAATGAATAATGATCTCTAGGAGGAGATGTGTTGCCTTGTTTTTCCATGTTTCTTGTGTTTCTGATTTGTGATTTGTGCTTCTGTAGGGGTGGATATCACTTCCTATTTTATTTGGGGGTATTCTTAGTGACCTTTTTTTTTTTTTCTTGAGATCACACTCTCCAGTGCCAGTCCCTGAGAGGGAGACAAACCCCTATAACAGTTATAATACCCGACCATCCAGATATAGAAACGCATGTAAAATTACTTAATGCCAACTGCTGCACCACCAATGTCCATATAACAGAGAGTGGTGATAATTATATTGAGTAATCTGTAGCTGTACCACTGTGGTGTCTAATCCTGTTAGATCTCAGAAGCTAAGCAGGGTCAGGCCTGGTTAGTACTTGGATGGGAGACCACCTGAGAATACCATGTGCTGTATGCTTGGGAGAAGGACCTAGCAACCCATTCCCCAAAAACAATCAGCCATTGAAAACCCTATGAATAACAGAGAAGCGCAACAATTGTGTTTCCCCTATTATACACAGGGTCACTATGAGTTGGACGCCCAGTCAATGGCACCTAAGAACAGCAACAACAATCTATGAGGTGACAAAGTACTTAGGTTGAAGATATAAATAGTATTTGCTTGAAGTGTGAAGTGGGGCAGAAAAGGGGGAGACAGGAGGATTCCTGAAGAGTGGAGTAAAAGAAAGGAAAAAGCCTGGAAGGGAAATGAATGTTAGAGAGAGGGGGGAAAAGCTAAAAATAAAAAGAAATGATTGCATGATAAAGTGATATACAAACAGAATTAGGTAAACCTAAGCAGAGCAATAAGAATTGGTGAGCCTAAAAGATTTAAAGTATAGTAAATAGAAAAAGAGGGATATGGTAAAAGGCAGGGAGGCTGAAAAAGATAGAAAAAAAACTACAGAAAAGAAAGATTACATTAGAAAGAAAATGGAATTGAGGAAATGAAAATTAACAATGAAAAGATGGTAAATATAAAACAAAAAGAAAAAAACAACAAAAAGAGGTAGACATCAAGTTGCTCCCCTAAAACTCCACTGTATCTGGGAGCTGCGACAGGAAGACCTTGATATCCAGGCCAGAGGCAGCCTGTGAAATTCAATGTGATCCTGTTTCCCATCAAAAATATGAAAAAGGCTTGAGATACTACACTATGGCAGCGCAATTACCCCTGTAGAGCAGGAAGGAAAAAAAGATGTAAACACGCACACACACATGCACACACACAATAGATAAAAATTTAAAAATCAAAATACATAGATTTTTTTAAAAGAAGAAAAAGAAGAAGAAAAACTATTAGAGAAGCTTTTTTTTTTTTTTCCTGTGGCCTTTAATGTTCAATTCTGTTAGGTGGAAATGGTGGTCAGTTAAGGATAGGGTCTTTTTATCTGATCACTGCTCAGAGTTGACAGTCCTTGGTAGTTCCCTGTCTCCTCTCCCCAGTGGATGGGACTTGCTTCTGAGGAACTTTCCCAAGCCTCTTGCTGGCTGAAATCTCTCAGTCTGCCAGCATGCTATCTCTCTGCTAACTCCAACTGCTCACTCATGCTGGAGCTATGTCAAGTCACCCCACACTCTTCAGGGGTGATAATTCTTTGTTTTCAGGCCCCCTGGGTAGCTCAGTCTCACACTATAGGTTCCCTCTCAAGATGACACAGGTTAAAGGCCCTCCAAGACATGAAACATGGGAAAGATTCACTTATCCAATGATGAACCCCTCAGACAGGGAGATCCACTGTCTCAGCAAGTCCTTGGAAGAGTTCAAGACCTTTAAGGATTGTGGGCTTATCCTATGGGACTGCAAGTCTAATGGCCAGGACTGTCTGCTTACCTCTTTCGATGAGGGCTTCGTTTCCCCTCCGCCACTGAAAGCCATGGCTGGAGATGTGTCCAGATCAGTTGTTCTTGCTGTTCAGCTTCGTTCTCCTATCTGGGACCAACCAATGGTCTCCTTTGTGGTTTCTGTGCTTCTCTCAATCTTCTTTTTATGGAAAAGACTCCATTCTTTCCTATGCTAACTCCTTTGTTTTACCACATCATGCAGAGGCTGCCTTTAATCTGCCATCTTAAACCAGAAGCTTACCTCAAAAATTTAACATAGAATTACTATATGACCTAGGATTTGCACTCCTAGGGATACACTTAAGAGAAATGAAGTCATATCTCTAGAAATCAACTTGTATATAAACATTTACAGTAGCATTCATAATGCATAAAAATGGAAATAACTCAAATAATCATCAACAGTGGGTAAACAAATGTGGGACATCCATACAATGGAATATTATTCAATAATAATTTAATGATCTTGGAAAACATACTCAGTGATAAAAACCAGGCATAGAAGACCACATACTATATGATTCAATTTATACAAAATGTTTAGAATAGACAGTAGATTATTGGCTACCTAGAGCTATCAAGGTGGGGTAGAAATGTAATGGCATAAGAATGAAGGTGCAAGTAAATGCTAATCAGTATATGTTTTTTTTTTTCAGCTGATAGAAATGTTCTATATTTTGATTGTGGTACTGATTGCACAATTCTGAATATACCAAAAAAAGCCATTGAATTGTATACAGTAAATGGATGAAATTTATGGTGTATGAATTATACCTCAATAAGACTGTTTTTAAAAATGAACAGCAAAGTTGGCCTAAGCAGGTGGCTAGTGTCCAGAATGTTGGACAATATAGGAGACTACTTAGGAACTGCTGGTAATGTTCAGTCCCTGTTCAATGACTAACTGAAGTAGCATATACAAATGCCTGTTTCTGGCATGTAGGTTAAAATTGAACTAAAAGGCTTGTTTTACAAAACCTCCTCAGTCAAATATATTTCTCTTTAAAATTTTTCTCTAAATCTAACTTGAGAGCCTGGATTGTTTGATTTGGCTTTTAGCTAAAAATATCTTTCTCTCTTAAACTCCAAGACTCTGCGTACTTCTTGTTTATTTAAAACTAGCTTGGTATAACCTTGCAGGCATAAGCCTAGAGTTGAGGAAAAGTGATCTCCAAGCCAGGGAAGCTTCAGGTTGAATTCAGTTTCTAATGTATATGGTTCACATGAGAGTCGAGTCAAAGATCCACCTTTAAGTAGACCAGAACCCTAGTAGCCTACAGGCTTACTTGGTATCCTAATAGGCCTTCCTTTAGGGATCAATGCCTAGAGCTAAGAATGCTTCAGACAGGCCTGTAAAGGAGAAAAGGTGACCAACTAACTCATATCCTTCACTTGCTGTTGATAGGTGTCTTTGAGTCTGGTTTATAGCGACCCTGTGTACAATAGAAAGAAACACTCCCTGATTCTGGGCCAAGCACACAATCTTTTTTATGTTTAAGCACATTGTTGCAGTCACTGTGTCAATCCATCTTGTTGAAGGTCTTCCTTTTGTTTGTTGACCTGCCACTCTCCCAAACATGATGTCCTTCTGCAGGGATTTGTCTCTCCTGACTGCATGTCCAAAATACTGAAGACGCAGTTGTACCAACCTTGCTTCCAAAGAGCACTCTGGTTGCACTGCTTCTAGGACATATCTGTTGGTTCTTTTGGCAGTCCATGGTATACTCAATATTTGTCTCCAGCACCATAATGCAACATATCAATTCTTCTCTCTCTCTTATTCAATGTTCAGCTTTCACAACCATATAATGTGACTGAAAATACTAAGGCATGAGTCAGGCACACCTTGGCTCGTAAATGTGACATCTTCATTTTTCAACACTTTAAAGAGGTATTTTGCAACAGCATTTCCCAATACAATACATCTTTTAATTTGACTTCTGGGTATTGACTGTACAACCAAGAAAAGCAAAATCTTGGACAATCTCAATTTTTTCTCCACTTATGAGGTTGCTTACTGACCCAATTGTAAGGATATTTTTGTTTTGTTGATGTTGAGTCGCAATCCATATTGAAGACTGTGTTCTTTGATCTTCATCAGTAAATGTTTCAAATCCTCTTTACTTTCAGCAAGTAGAGTTGTGTCATCTGCATAACACAGATTATTGATGAGTCTTCCTCCAATCATGATGCTGTGTTCTTTTTCGTAAAGTTCAATTTCTCAGATTATTTGCTCAGCATAAAAATTAAAAAGATATGGTGAAAAGATACAGCCCTGATGCACACTTTTCTCAACTTTAAACCAGGCAGTGTTTCATTGTTCTGTTCAAACTATGGCCTCCTGGTCTATGTACAGATTCCTCATGAGTACAATTAAGTGCTTGGTATTCCCAGTCTTTGTAATGTTATCCATAATTTGTTATAATCCACATAGTCAAATGCCTTTGCAAGGTCAATAAAACATAGATAGAAATCTTTCAACTAATATCCATCTGACATCAGCAATGATGTACCTGATTCTGCATCCTCTTTTGAATCCAGCTGGATTTTCCAGCAGTTCCCTGTCTATATACTGTTGCATGAATCTAGGAAAAGTAGAAATCATCAAAAGGGAAATGGATCAAAAGGGAATGTCAGTGTTTCTTGACATTCTAGGCATCAATGAGCTAAAATGGACTGGTATGGACCATTTTGAATCAGGTAATCATATGGCCTGCTATGCTCAGAATGACAACTTAAAGAGAAGTGGGGTTGCATTCATCATCAAAAAAGACATTTCATGATCTGTCCTGAACTACAATGCTGCCAGTGATAGAATAATATCCATATTCCTGCAAGGAAGGCCAATTAGTATGACTGTTATTCAAATTTATGCACCCATCACCAAGGCCACAAAAGAAGTTAGGGAAGACTTTTATCAGCTCCTGCAATCTGAAATATATCAAACATACAATCAAGATGTACTGATAATTACTGGTGACTGGATTGGAAACAAAGAAAAAGTCTCAGTAGTTGGGAAATATGGCCTTCATGACAGAATGATGCTGAGATTGCATGATAGAATTTTGTCAGAGCAATGACCTCTTCATTGCAAATACAGTTTTTCACCAATATACATGGTGATTATACACATGGAATTCCTCGGATGAAACATACAGGATTCAAATTGACTACATTTGTGGAAAGAGATGATAGAAAATCTCAGTATCAAATGTCAGAATGAGACCAGGTGCTGACTGTGGATCAGACCATCAATTGCTCATAGGCAGGTTCAAACTGAAACTGAAGAAAATTAGAACAAGTGTATGAGAGCCAATTCATGACCTTGAGTATATCCCCTCTGAGTTCAGAGACCATCTCAAGAACAGATGTGATGCATTAGACGCTAATGATAGACCAGACTAGTTTTATCATGACATCAAAGACATCATTCATGAGAAAATCAAAAGCTTATTAAAAATACAGAGGAAAAAAAAGACCAAATTATATTTCAAAAGAGGTACTGAAACTTGCCCTGGAACATCAAGCTGCAAAAGTAAAAGGAAGACATGAGGAAGTGAAGGAACTAAACAGAAGCTTTCAGAGTGCAACTTGTGAAGACCAAATCAAACATGTTGTGTAAAGAGCTAGAGATAGAAAATCAAAAGGGAAGAGCACACTTAAGGAATTGAAGAAAAAATTCAAGCCTTGAGTGGCAATAATAAAGAATTCTATAGGGAAAATATTAAACAATACAGAAAACATCAAAAGAAGATGAAAGGAATACACAGAGTCATTATATCTAAAATAATTGGTGAATGACCAACAATTTCAAAAAGTTGCATATAATCAGGAGCTTATGGTACCGAAGGATGAAGCAGAAGCTACCATGAAGGAATTGGTGAAACACAAGGCTCCAGAAATTAATGCAATATCCACTGAGATGTTTCAAGAAACAGATACATGTCTGGAGGTACTAACTCGTTTGTGCCAAGAGATTTGGAAAATAGCTACCTGGCCAACTGACTGGAAGTGATCCATATTTGTGCCTATTCCCAAGAAGGGTGACCCAGCTGAATGTGGAAATTATTGAATGATATTATTAATGTCACATGCGAGGAAAAAAAACCCATGGCACTTAGCAGTTCCTAATTTATGAATGACCAAACCTTACAAAAGACTTGGCATGGTTTAAATGTTGTGTTCCCTAAAAATTCATATGTTGAAATTTAATTGCCAGGGTGATGGCATTAGAAGATGGCACCCTTGGAAAGAGATTAATGGTCTTATAAAAGAGGCCTTGGAGAGTTGCCATGCTCCTTTTACCATGTGAGGCCATGCAAGAAGACACCAAACCTGATGTCACATTAATCTTGTATTTTACAGCCTCCAGAACTGTGAGAATAAACTTCTGTTGTTTATATGGTACCCAGTGTATGGTATTTTGCTATAACAACCTGAATGGACCAAGACAAGACCTCAGACTGTTTCTATAGGAACTCGCATGAGGGTTTCTCCCTGCCCAGTCCTCATACTGTGAGTACAGCAGCCTCCAGTCCAACATCAGTACCTAACCTCCGTCTGCCTTGAAGCACTAAGGGCTTAAGTACTTCTCTTACACTTATTGTAGTCTCATGATTTTTTATAGCTGACTCTCCTCCCACTCTTTCCCCTAAGAAAACTGTAGTTGTCATTTTTTTCTAACACTTGCATTTTATAAAATGAGGTTAGGTCTGGAGGTGTTAAAACAATTTACCTGGTTTGAAAATAGAACAAGTTAGTCATATACTTGATTTAGAACTTGTACCCTGCTCATTTTTAGTCCTGGATTCTGTCCACTGTTCATTCCCATAGGTAGAGGTATGAGTGTCATATTCAGCATTTAGAAACTGTGTGGATCATATCTGTGTTCTAAGTGTATATTTCAAATCTCTTTGAATCATGTTGCTAATTTGGGAACCGGCTTCTGAATTTAATGTATGGATTTAGTTGCTATTATATAATTACTGAAAAATGTATTGCGTGCATGTTAGAGGTCTTAGAGCAAAGGAAGTGCTACAAGTTCCCACACATGAAGCATTAGAGGAAGGATGCAGAAGGCAGGCTGTAGGTATATTCTCACGAGGCTGCACAAGGCCTGTGTGGTCTTTGTAGTCTTCTCCGCTATCCAGTGGTTCTGCCATCAACTCCTGCTATGATTTCTGCTTACTCTGCACATATACTCTCCACAGAAGTGGAGGGACACCTTGGACTATGAAATTTCAGGTGTTTGTTTTGATAAGATAATCCCATTTGTTCCTTTTAGAAAAGAACATACCAGCCTGAAATTGAAAAGGAAGGTAAATATTTTTGAGTTCACGGGAGCTTTTGATCTGATTTTCAGGTAATTTTGAAGAAGTTTATGCCTGTTGGTAGCTACAGAGGATCACTGCCAGCTTCATGTTAGGAAGTCAAGCACCATTACTCATTTTGAACCTTAACTAATCCCTAAGTAAATACATGCCTATTTCTCAACCCTCCCATCAAGACCATTTGGTAAAACTTCTACTTAAACGTACAAGAAGAGTTAAAGGTTGGTTAGTCTGTGTGAGTATGGGTTGAGGAGTGGAGGTCCAGCATTTTTCAGGGAACAAATCTCCAGTCCTAACCTTGATTGCCTAGGGGCCATGAGAAGACCTGGCGATCCTGAGGAAAGAGTGAGGAGGGCCCATTTTGTTAAGTCAGGGAAAGGGACAGAGTGTGTGGCTTTGTTGTCTCCATGGTCACAAAGGTTTCTGTACATCAGTACTTCTCACTGGATTGGAGAAAGAAGAGGCAGTTTGCTCTAATTTGACAGTGTCCGGAGACATTTTTGGTTGTCATCTCTGGGAGAAAGGATGGTACTGGCGTCTAGTGGTAGAGACCACGGATGCTGTTAAACATTTTCCAATACACAGTACAGTTCTCACCACAAAGCTGCCCAACCCAAAATGCTAATAAGGTTGGAAATCCCACTGCGTGTTACAGGTTAAACTCCTCAGTCTGCTAAGGATTCTGCTGTTAGTAAATGCAATAGAATCTGGTAGTATGCTATGAGAAGAGAAACATATTGTACTGTTTACTTTTTTTATACCTGAAAAATATAGTGGTGCTTATTTAATCCTTGTTCTCTTTCTGGAGTCATCATTTGGCGCTGCAAGTTACTTCACAATCTGTTGCCTCAGGAGGAATAACACCTAACACTTGTCCTCTGGTGTTGTGTTACTCAAGGCCTTTCACTTACTTCGGGAAGAACTATATCATGGGCAGAAGATTTATAGCAAAAAAAACATTTCCATGCTGTTGCTTATAAGTCCTTTGTAATACCTATGAAACCAGGAGGGTTCACATAATGTCTAGTCTAAGTGTTTTTTTCTAGCACATTAACCTGAATTAAGCTGTTTCTTTTTGCTGTGATCTCACCTATCTAGAAGAAATAGTAAACATTTATAATTAATTGTTTTAGAATATCATATGTCTTATATATTCATCTTGGTACAATTTGAAGAGCCATTACTGACCAATGTTTTACTGGCCACTATTTTTCCTCTTGACCTTTTTTAAAGCCAGATTAAATGTTGTGTGATTAACCCAGTTTTAACAATGTACGGTGTTACTACTCAAGACTACTGAAAAACAGCTATATGAATCTGGCTTGAGCTGGTCACAGCATGTTGTCATAAACCCATTTTCCTGTACTTTTCTAGACATGAATATTCTTGGATGAATAGGTTTTAAGGCCACAAAGAAACATTTATCTGCGTCTCTGGATTGACAAGGATTTTTGCACGCCAGGAGCATGGGGTACCTAAGTTCCATGTTAGTCATGTAGCTCTGAATGTCACATTAATTTTCTGAGGCAAAAATAAATGGAATTACCCAAACAGCAAGCTACCATTGCACTTGTTAGCAACAAGCTTTGTGATTAGATAGTGACATTGTGCTGCCCTTTAACAAATAAAACACATGCACATGAGCAGGCTGTGGTCAGGCAAAATGCAAGCAAAACCTGAGAATATTCTTTTCAGCCTTGCAGCTGGGCTTTAGGGGAAGGTTTATTGTTTTTCATTCTTTTTCTTTGGAATTTCCATCCTGGTTTTGTTCTTTAGAAGGGATTTTTAGGCTTTCTTGGGAAAAAACAGGTGTGGTAGTTGATAAATGTGTGTTAGTTTCTTACTGAGTTTATTAGCATGTTTTAATCTCAAATTCAGTTCTAGGTTTGTTTTCTAAAAGGCAACTTTTCCCCCTGAATTCTAAGGTAATTTAAGTATCATTTATAAAACTTACAGTTTAAAGATATGTATTTTAAAAAGCAAGCATTT
This sequence comes from Pedetes capensis, assembly GCA_007922755.1. Taxonomy (NCBI): domain Eukaryota; kingdom Metazoa; phylum Chordata; class Mammalia; order Rodentia; family Pedetidae; genus Pedetes; species Pedetes capensis. The sequence continues at coordinate 20,900 of VMDO01019257.1, read as the reverse complement.
TTCTGAAAAATCAGCTCTTCCAAGCATGTGTTTCTTTAGATACACCCACAAAGCACCTTAATACACAATAGACTAATTTAGGGCACTGAACAACAGCAACAATAATTTAGGGAAAACTACATTTACCTTTATCCTTGCACAAAGGGGACTCTGACATACTATTTTTTCCTGTTGAGGTAAATGCTGAGGTAGTGAGTTCTTTGGTCAGGGCCTCCTACTAACCAAGCACAGGACAAGTTTGGAAACCATAGTTGAGTCAAATAAAAATCTGTCTTCAGCACACATGTGGAAAACATCCCATAACACCTCACATACCAACTTGAACAGTGTTATCTGTTGACACAAAGCCCACCTGCGACCCTTTGTGATAACTGCTAGAAAAACTTTGATAGGTAACCATGTTTTATGATATCATGTCTAAATTTTTAAAATTAATTTGTTCAGCCTCCCTATTGTTAGGTGCCAAGTCAGGTCCCACTCGTGGCACCCCTTATAGGGTTTTCAATGGCTGATTGTTTCTGGATTGCTTTGGGAGTGGATTGCCACATCCTTCTCCCATTTTTGTGGTGCTGGGGATCGAACCCAGATCCTCACAGTGCAGAGCAGCACTCTACCAGCTGAGCTAAACCCTTACCCTCAGTCTCCGTAGGTGCTGTATTATGCATTTGCACATAGTTACTAAGTGGGACTGAAGAAGGGTAATGATCATTCTAGGGAACTGGAGTTCTCCAGAAAAGATTTGCAAAAATATTACTTACATTTCTCTCTGAAGGGAACCAAGAAACCAGACACAGACTCTCTTCTTTTATTATTGGTAGCACTGAGTCTTAGCCAACTATTATTATAATTCACTTCCAGAGTGTATGGTCTAACCTGCATACATATATAGTTACCATATCCAGGAAGGATATTTATGTACATTCTGTGGTTACCTATGCCCTGAGCATGGCCTAACAATCTTACTTTCTGAGGTGGGCTTGCTTTTCTGGGTTCTTCTGTGGATTTCACACTTTCCCCACTTTCTTCAGGCCCTTAATCACTCATTCTTTAATCCACCTCACTCTATGCAAACTACCTCATGCACTCCTTAGAAAAAACAGAATCTAGTGAATGGAACTGCTTCAAACTTCCAGCCACCAATCTCCAAACCGCTTGTATCTATATCCATTTGTTCCACTTTCCATGTTACTACACTGGAGGTAACTTTTTTCAAAGCTAATCTTCACCTGTCTTTAAGATTCCTTTCCCTTCTGTGACCTCTGTTTGATTTTAACTGGTTCCTTCTCATCAGCTTTAAAACTTTCATTCTCCCATTTTGAACAAAAAATGCCTTTCTTTACCCCAATCCTGCCTTTGTTGTTGTTGTTGTTGTTAGATGCTGTCCAGTCAGGTCCAACTTATAGTGACCCTACATACAACAGGAAAAAACACTGTCTGACACTGGGCCATGCCCGGCACTATGTCAGTGCTTTTCTGCTATTCATAGGGTTTTCAGTGGCAGATTGTTTAAGGAGTAGATTTCCAGGTCCTTCTCTCTAGCCTCCAGCACCTGGGATTCCCAGGCAGTCTCCCATCCAAGGACTAACCAGGCCGACCCTGCTTAGCTTCCAAGATCAGGCAGGATCGGATGCTAGGGTACTATCTATGGCTGCAGACTAATCCTGCCTTTAGATTGTATATACTTAGGCAGGTCATTCTCTACACGGTAATGCTTAGTGGTTAGTCATGTAAAATTAATTTTATAGGGTTTTTCTTTTTTCATTTTGCTTTAAATTATATAATTTCAACTTGAGGAAGCAAGCTGTTATGATTGATTTTAAATTATATTTTTTAAAAATTCTTGTTCCCGGCCACATAACAGAGCCAGGATTAGAATTGAACTCTGATTACAGACTCTACTAAAAACTTTCCACTGGACTTGGCATGGAGGTTACTAGTTATCTTGGTAACAGCAGATTTGCTGGTGGTAGAGGTTATAGAAGCCAAATTGGAGTCATTGAAAAGTAGGAGTTAAGGGTTCTTCACCCTATTTCTCTCCTTCATAGCCATGTTCTAGAAAGAGCACAATACCTGATGTATAGTAAGTGGTCAGCAAATGTTTGCTATGTTGTTATTGTCCTCTCAGTAACATTTAATACAGCTTTTTCATCCTGTCAACAAATATTTTGTGAGTTCCTGTTGTGTTGCCTGGCACTGTTGTAAGTGCTGGAGATAGACCAGTGTAGAAATAGATAAAACCCCTAACTTTACACTGTTGTTGTTGTTGTTAGGTGCCGTTGAGTCACGTCCAACTCATAGTGACCCTATGTACAACAGAAAGTTTCCCCAACACTGTGCCATGCCCTAGACTGCTGTCAGTGTTTCTTTGTTATTCATACGGGTTTCAATGGCTGATTGTTTTCAGGATTACTTCAGGAGTGGACTGTCAGGTCTTTCTCCCATATTTGCAGTGCTGGGGATCGAACCCAGGGCCTCAAAGTGTTCAGAGCAAGCACTCTACCAACTGAGCCAAACCCCAATCCCCTACTTTTACACAGTAATAATCTTCTTGTCAGCTTCTCTTCTCTCTTACCATTGAACATGGAGTTTGTTTAGAGTATGCCTGGGGATCATTTTATTTCTTCTTGGATTGTCTCATCCTACTCCCATGATGCCAGTTACCATCTCTAACATTTGTGAACTCTAGACCTTATATCTCCACTTAGATAGCTCAAAAGTCTTCAGTTTTATTTGCAATTTGGGCAGGGTTTGGAAGAATGACTCCTCTGCTTCACATGGCATCAGCTGGAGTGGCTTGACTACAGTAAGACAGTTCATTTTCAAGATGGCACATGGCACTGAGTTGTTGCTGGATGCGGGCTAAATTCTCAACTAGGTCTGTGGTCTGGGGGCTCTTAGTTCATACACACACACACACACACACACACACACACACACACACACGTCCACTGACTGACTGTTCAGACTTTCTTAAAGCATGGAAGCCTTTGAGCAGGTGGATATGGGATGATGGCACCAAGCTCAAAGTCACTGGCCTTTGATAATCTAGACTTGGAAGTTATAGTATCACTTCTGCCATAACCATAAGCCTACTCAGATGCTAAAAAAGGAAATATATATCCTACTTTTCTGGGGGATATTGTCAGAAATGACATTGTAAAAAGAGCATGTGAAATGGAAGGTATTGTGGCCATCTTTGGAAAATATCTCCCATATTGTCCAAAGTTGAATTTACTGTCTTCCATAAACCAGTTTTTTCTTCATTGTTCCCTGGTCCAATAATTGGCCCCACCCTCTCCATGGCTGCCCATGTCTGAAAACCAGAAACTATATTTAACTCCTCTTTTTTCTTTTCACTCCCTGGTAACCTGTCCTTCACGCTGTCCAATCAGTCACTGAGTCTGTCATCCTCAAGTCCTCCAGGCCTGTGTATTGCCACTGCCATGAACATACTTTGTTGTTGTTGTTAGGTGCCGTCGAGTCGTATCTGACTCATAGTGACCCTTATAGGGTTTTCAATGGCTGACTGTTTCGGGATTGCCTCAGGAGTAGATTGCCAAGTCCTTCTTCAGTTTTTGTGGTGCTGGGAATCGAACTCAGAACCTCAGAGACTACAGAGCAGTGATCTACCAACTGAGCTAAATCCCAGCCCCCTGAACCTACTTTAGACTATCATTATCTCCCACCTCAGTGTAACTGTGATAGTTTTTTGACTGGTTTTCCTACCAGCAATGTTGGGGTTCAGCTCCAGCCTGTCAAGGTCTCAGAGCCTTCCCTCAACACTAGATGAAGTCCCAGGACTCTTGGGGTTAGAGTGAGAGCTGGTTGGTGGTGCCAAAGAAGGATCTTGGGAGCCTTCTTATTATAAAACAGAATAAGGGTTTTATTTAGTTGCTCCTGCAAGGGAGAACAGGAACAAACCAAAAGATGTTATAGGTGCCAGTGGTCCCTCAAAGCTTGACTTCTTTACTCTCCTCCTCCTCAGGAGGGAGGAAGAATTGGAGAGTGCTTCAGGTCTTGCTTGAAGTCTTCACCACTTCGGAGGCCCTGGTCTTGACATGGAGTCTTGCTTGAAGGTCTTGTTGATTGAAAGTCTCAGGAGTAGGGTGCAGTGGTTGAACTAGATGTGGTCCGGATAATAGGTGAAGACAAGAGGGTCCTGGGGGTGGTCAGTGGCCTGTTTATATACACTCCAAGAGGGGGGTGAACTGGGGAGTGGCCAATCATGGCAGAGCTCATGCCTAGGGTAACTGTCCCTAACTACCATGCAAATAAAGGTTGTAATTGTGCACTTTTGGTAGGTGGATAAGGTGCGGGCCGAGCCAATCATGGGGCTCCCTTTACCTACCAATAATGGGGGTCTGGGTGACCAATCAGGTTGAAGGAGGCCACACCAGAGCTGGGCTGGTTGGAGGCCATCTTGGGTTACATGATGGGAAGGGTAGGAGTAAAGTAGGTGAAGGGTAAAAAAGTAGGTGAAGGGTGAACGGGGACTTGGGTAGCCATATTGGCTCTTAGTGAGTCAAATAGGTACCAGTCCAGGTTGCTGGGTTAAGGGTGATCAGAGGTGGGAAGAGCAGGAAGAGGGCAGGATCTGGGGAGGGCTTAGGCCTCAGCCCAGACTGAGTAAGCCTCACCATGGGCACCCTTCCAGTCCAGCCTGGGGGTGTCCTGATAATTCCCTACACAGCAAGCAGTCTTTCACTCTTCAATCAATTTTTTATCCTGCTTCCTGTGTAATCTTTTAAAATACAAATCCATTCATGCCGTACTTCTGTTTAAAACCCATGAAAAGCTTCATGGTACTTTTGGACAAAAGAACAAAGTTATTTTGCTGGCATCTTCTGCTCCTGCCTGCTTTAGATTCATTTTGGATCTTCTGGCTCCTTTTGCATTGGCTATACAGGACCTCAAAGTTCTGTTCTCTTTCCTGCCTCAGGGTTCTCACTTCCACCCTTCCTGTTTCTGTCTGCTACACTCTATTCATTATTCATGTTTGTTTGAATGTAATTAAGGAAGCCTTGGTGAAACTCTTCTGTCAAACAGTTCAGTGGTACCTGCATATTTCCTTTGTAGCCCACATTACAGTTTTTGAGACAGGGTCTTGCTAAATTGCATAAGCTAACTCTGACTTCATACTTGCAATTCTCTCGCCTCAGCCTTCCTGGTTGCTGGGATTACAGGCATGTACCAGAGTAGTCAGCTCACATTACACTTTTGATTGCTCATATGAGCTTTGGCTTTCTTCACTGCTAGATTATAAAAAGTTCCATGAGTATTGAATCCCAAAAGCCAAACCAGTGCCTGACTGGCATGTAGTCAATATATGTCAATAAACAAATATGCATACATACATACCCATATAAAGATATTAAATATGTAGACACACAAATCAATTTGTGAGTATATGTGTTCAAATGTTTCATCAAAATATATTCCACACTTAACTAAGACTTGCCAGTGATATACTTAGAAATTAGTGGTATTTGTATTTGAGAATATATATATATATATATATATATATATATATATATATATATATTCATTATGAGTTGTGTTCTGTAGTTTTGTTTAGTATTCACTTTGTTCAAAATATATTATATCAGACACTAATCTGGTTCAGAGCTGTTGTGTTCCCTCTTTTATACCTTGTCCCCTGATTGAGTGCTGTTCGTCACTCCTATTCAAGGTAAGGAATCTGCTGCAATGAAGGCCGATCTCCTGAGGGCTAGGAATATGAAAAGGTACATTAACCAGCTGACTGTGGCAAAGAAGCAGTGTGAGAAGAGAATCAGAGTCCTGGGAGGTCCTGCCTATGACCAACAGGAGGATGGGGCCTTGGATGAGGGAGAGGGGCCTCAAAGCCAGAAGGTAGAGCCTTATGGTTTCTTGTTTCGATCATATCAATTTTATTAAAAACACACATAACTGCATATGCAGTCTTTTAACTTTTTAGTATTTAAGATATATGTTCTATAACTACAGACTCACATACTTGCTTTTATGAGTCAAAGAACTATGTGTCCTTGACTTCTGTGAATAAATGGTAGTAGGTATGATAGATAAGTGTTGGATGTGCACAGTGTGTGTGTGTATTGTGTTTATTTTCTCATCTTCCCTTTGTCCTTTCCCTATTTTCAGAGGTGTGTGTTTACATCTGCAAGATCTCAATCAAGTCACTGATTAACAACTGAATAGAAATAACCACTTAGGAAGTAGAAGCCATTTTAAAAGTTATTTTACTTAACTCTTGCCACAATGCTATGACATATCTACTTGATGTCCTTACTTTCAGATAATAGTGGAACTAAGTAACCTGCCTAAGCCCACATTGATAGGATAAGGTAGAACCAGATAAAAGTTCTGATGTGGTTAATCTACATATCTGAGTGCTTTCTCACTAAACCATCACATATCAACAGCTGTTTTTGCACAACAAAACTCTGGACAGTATGCTTATAAAATGTCCTTAAATCATATAGCCTAGGAACACACATTCTAGCCCAACTTCAGACCTGTCTTCACTCTAGAAGACCAGCTTGTCTTCTGAGACCTGGAGCAGTATACGATTGAAGGAAACAGCCAGTCTGCCCTTTTAATTGGAAGATTCATCTAATTAGGAAGTTTACATTCTTAATAATGTTTAGATGAATTTTCCAACAAAAGATTGTCATTGCATAAAAAGGGCAAGACTTAATTTTTTTGTTGCTTACTAGAAATGGAATATAAAGCCACAGATAGGTTGAAAGTAAGAAAGAGAAAGACATCCCATGCAAACACTAAACAACGGAAATCTGAAGTAGTTAATATTAATACCAAACAAAGTAGACTTCAGAACAAGGAATATAACCAGAGATGAAAAATATTTCATTATGATAAAGTGATCAATTCAAGGGATCAGTTGATGAGAGACCTTTAAAATGCATGAAGCTCTCTAACAGAAATGAAAGGAGAAAAAAATTCACAGTTGTATTTCAGGATGTTAATACCTCGCTCTCAGTAATTGATATTGCAGGTATAGAGAATATGAGTAACGCTACAGGAGAATTGAACTACACTAACAACCAACTGGAGCTGTAAATAGATGTTTACAGGACACTCCTCCAAACAACAGCAGAATGTACATTTTTTTCTCATCTGTACATTGAATGTCCATAACAGAGTGATAAAATAAATTTAAAAGGATTGAAACTATATGATTATTCTCTACAAAAGCATTAAATTGGAAGGCAATAATAGAAAGAGATCTTGAAATACAAGCAACATATCTAAATAAGGTTTCACAGAATTAATCTTAAAGGAAATTAGGAGCTATTTTAAATTGAATGAAAATGAAAATACAATATTTGGGATGCCGTTAAAGAAGTATTGATGGGAAATATGTACTTTTTAAAGGCCTATGTTAGAAAAGGAGAAGAGTCTGAAATCAGTGGTCTGAGTTTCTACCTTAACAGGTGCAAATTAAAGCAACTGGAAAGAAGGAAAGAGAAAATATGTAAATTATAACATTAGTAGTGAGATATCATTATAGATGCTATACACAATGTTAAGCCAATAAATTTGGCAATGTAAGTGAAATAGACAAATGCCTTGAAATACACAAAACTAACAAATACTAAAACTGATTCAAAAAGAAGTAGGAAATCTGAATAGTCCTGGATGTATTAAAGAAAATTAATTCATAATGTAAAATCTTCCCACAAAGGACACTCTAGATTCAGATGATTTCACTGGTGAATTCTATCAAATAGTTAAGAAAAAGCTAATACTATTTTTTGTTATTATTGTTATTTTTGTTGTTATTGTTGTTTGGTATTAGGAATTGAACTCAAGGTCTTGTGCATGCTTAGCACAAGCTCTACTACTTAGCTACACCCCCAGCTGGTAATACCAATCTTAACCAAACTCCACACCAGTTGAGAACCACTGTTAATCCTTTCATTCATATTTACTCAGGTAGAACATGAACTCTCCCCCAAACCCTGCAGTACTTGGGAATTGAACCTGGGTCTCATACATGCTAGGCAAGTGCTCTACCACTGAGCTGCTCCCTCAGCCCCCTTGTTTTCCTTCTTTTTTATTTTGAGACAGGGTCTCACTAAATTGCACTGGCTGCCTCTGGCCTTAAACTCTCCCTCTTCCTGCCTCCACCTCCTGAGTTGCTGAGATTTCAGCTTATAGGTATGCAGCATGACACCCAGCTAGAAAATGACCTCTTTAAGAATTTAGACTTTTGACAGCTGCTAGCGTCTGTCTTCAAAATCTTGGTTCAGACTTGTCCTGATTAGTTTTTGTGGTTGCCTGTTGCTATTAGTCTCACAACAACACATAATGTAGGTAGTATCATCCCCACTTTGCAGATGCAGAACTGAGGCTAAGTGATGGAGTAATAGCCCACAGGACTGAAAGTAGCAGAGTTAGGATTGAAAGAAACCTAAGTATGTCTAGCTCCAAAGCCTGACCAATTTTAACCTCACACTATTACCTATCTTGCTTTTTTTCATTGTATCATGAAAATAAAAAAAAAATCTGTGTTGCCTTGTTTTTTGCAAGATACCTCCCACCACTAGCCCCAAAAAGGAAAGATGGAAGTAAGATTTTCTGTAAAACTAAAAGAAGAGGAAACAAAAATATATGGGGCTTAGAAATTATTGAATATAAATGCCTAACTTTTTCTTTAAGGCTTACTTGCACATTAATTTATTTGTTTAATCCAAGACCATTTCAAAATGAACACTACTGAATGTAGTCCAGAATCTATAGTTGAGTGGAAAATGGCTCCTTGGCTTCTTCCATTGCTGGAGTTGTTAACCCATCTTCCTTAGCCAAAGTTCTTATGAGTTCCCTTAAACTTCTTGGAGCATATAGAGTTAGGATTTGTGCTTCAAAATGCTTCACTGGGTAAGGTTTACACAAAGTGAAGAAAACAGGTACTGTGATGTGCCAAAGTCAGTAAACTAATGAGATGCTAGTGGTCTGAAATATTTGTGGAAACTGGTTATTAATGGTCTGTAGCAACAGATGGCTGTCTTATTTAATTAATTACCTAGAGTTCTTAGAAAATGCTTCCTCCTTTCTGCCCATAATATAGATTAAACAAAGGGCTTATTGTTGATAACAGAAATGTTGAGTGTGCTTTGATCACAGGCACTTGATTTTAGAAATATCTTAATAGTAGTATTTCAGAAAATTTGCAAAACGTCATAATGTTAATTTTAAGAATCTCAAAATATAAGTTTTTAATTGTAGTTGAGTTTCACTTCTTAGATGTAATTTTTATACTAATTCAGACTAAGGATATGGGCCTTATATTCCTTCTAACTTAATTTGAGACATTTCACCTAATTGAGTAATAAATCATTATGAGAATCATCTACTTTCTCATATTAAGCCATCCATGCTCAAGATTGTTCCTATTATGTCTATAGGTGAGTTGCCTTTTCTCTTTCTGTGAATTACAAAATAGTAAGCAGTAGTAGTGAAATTGATTTGGTATATCCTTACAGTGGGATATTAGAGGCCAATTAGAGTGATGATGTTTGTAAAATATTTTAAAAAGCATGGTCCTATAAACAAAAAGGCAGGATATAAAATCATTTGTATTTCTTCAGCTATAAAAACATGATAGGAAGCAAAAATGCCAAATCATTCAGCTCCAGCTTTTTTATACATTTCTTTTCAATTTTTTTAATAGTGGCAACTTTTCAGTGTTGCTTTTAGCTTAGAAATATACATCCCATACAGCAGGGACTTTTATCGGTATGTCATTTCCTAGAACTGTCTGTGATACCAAATAAATGTCAAATCTTTGTTGAATGTTGTTGTTGTTAGATGCCGTCCAGTCGATATCCGACTCATAGCAACCCTCATAGGGTTTTCAATGGCTGATTGTTTCGGGATTGCCTTGGGAGTGGTTTGTTGAATGAGTGAATGATTAATATAAATTGTTATCTTTTGAATATGTACATTTTGAATATTCATTAAGCTTTATTCCACTTAAAACTTAGGAAGGTGATAGACAAGATTTTTCAATTTAACAGGGGTATTATATTATATTGGCTATGACCTTGAATGTGTTTTTTTTCCCCTTTGAATGTAGAGATTAATCCATTAGAAGTTAAAGCAAACTGGTGTTTGAATTTTGATTTTAGAAGCCAGGCACAGTGGCACCCTTCTGTAATCTTAGCCTCTGGGGAGGCTGAGACAAGAGGATCACAAGTTCAAGGACCGAAGCAGCCTGCATAATTTAGTGAGACTCTGTCTCCAAATAAAAATAAATAAATAAAAATAGGTGTTGGGGGTGTAACTCAGTGGTGCACTTGCCTAGCATATGTGAGGCCCTGAGTTCAACCCTTCAGGACCACAAAAATTAAATAGGTAGGTAGGTAGGTAGGTAGGTAGGTAGGTAGGTAGATAGAGTATGATTTTAAGAAATTTTTTTCTTGAATTCTCTTAATAGATTCTTCAATTTGAAGATATTTTGGCCAATACTTTCTACCGAGAGCATTTTCGAATGTACATGGAAAGGATGGACAAGAGAGCTTTGATTGGTTTTTGGGAGTCTGTGGAACATTTAAAGAATGCTAACAAGGTAGTGTATATGGACTTAAAGGAATATTAATCTTTAACTGACTTACGTGTTAGGCAGTGCATCTTCTCAATGAAGCTGTAAAGTAAGTATAGATTAAAATAATATTTCAAATCAAGTATATTGACACTATATCTCAGCCTATTATGGCAAATAAAATTTATACTACCTTTTTACTAAAGATGCTTTTGAGATTGAATTTAATTTCAGATCATTTTTTAACACACTGTAAATATGCGTACATATATCCATGTGCTATTACAATAAACTTAGTCCTGTCACCTATACCTCAGTCTCATAACCTTGCCATTTGTTATAACTGTGTATTTTTATGTTTTATTTTCATTTTTTTGTTTTTTTGAGACACTTTCTATATTGCCCATGCAGGCCTCAAATTCGTGATCCTCCTACCTCAGCCTCTTGAGTCTCTGGGATTATAGATGCATGCCACCATACCCAGTCTTTTGATTGTTCATCATGAACTTTTTTTTTTTTGCATTAGTATTCTCTTTTTATTTCATTGATGTATGGTTGAGTAGAATAATATAAAAAATATTGCTTATTTGCATATGAATGTTACTAGAACAGAATACCAATGTAAAACATAAATCACAAACAAATTGGTTAAGAAACTAAATCCAGTCTTGTAGTATTTTTAAGTTGTCTTCTTAGGAATGCCTTTCATTATTTAATTACGAGCCACCAATTACCTCATTTTACCTAGTATTGTATTTGCCAAGTTTATTACTCATTTTAATCGTCAGGCTTGACTCCAGATGGCTTGGCTACTCCCAAAAGAATATCATAAAGAATCATCTAAAGAGTTTCCCTGGGCTGAGATTTAGCTCAGTTGGTAGAACCCTGCACTGCAGTCTCTGAGGTCCCAAGTTCAATTCCCAGCACCACAAAAATGGGAGAAGGGCCTGGCACTCTACTCCCAAGGCAATCCCGAAACAGTCAGCCATTGAAAACCCTATGAGGGTCGCTATGAGTTGGATACCGACTCGATGGCACCTAACAACAACAACAACAATGAGTTTTCCTAAATTACTGAATATAATTTGAAAAATTTCAATGAAATAACAGTATAAAGCTTCCTCAAAATAGTTGTATTTCAGCCTGGCAACACTAATTAAATTAGTCATGCTCATTAAATTGTGTCTTTGCTTTTTACTACTGTTGAGAACTTTGTGTATCATTCCTAAAGTTAATGAAATGCCTCTAGAGGAAATGTAAAGATCATGTTAATCAGAAGAGATACCTACATTTCTGAAGTAAGCTGGTGATGACCTAAGTGTACTGCTTAAGGTGCCATGGTGTGTGTCTGTAATCCCAGTGACTCAGAAGGCCAGGGCATGATAATCACAAGTTTGAGACCACAGGCAGCCTATGTAACTTAGTGAGACCCTATCTCAAGATAAAAAATAAGAAAGGGGCCAGGGGAGTAACTCAGTGGTGTACTTGCCTAACATGCATGAGGCCCTGGGTTCAACCCCCAGTACTGCACCAAAACAACAACAACAAAAAAAAACCAAACAAACAATCAAAAAAACACGACTCGTCCAGCGTAAATGTAATTATTCTGAAGTAATCATTTTGAAGACTATCTGCCTTGGCTTAAAATACCCAATTATTATTATATTGACTTCTTTCTAGAGTAAGAAATTATTGACACAAATGGGGTAAACACTTCCAGTTATTTATATTAGATAAAAAGTTAAACTGGGTGCTATGGCACATGTTTGTAATCCCAGTGACTCGGGAGGCCAAAGCAGGAGGATTGTGAGTTCAAGGGCACAGGCAGCCTGGACAATTTACCAAGACCCTGTGTCAAAATAAAAAAATAAAAAAGGGGCTGGGGACACAACTCAGTGGTGGAGCACTTGCCTAACCTGTGAGGCCCTGGGTTCAATCCCCGCCAGTATTGTCAAAAAAAAAAAAAAAAAAGACATAGATTTTAGTCAGTAAATTGTACCTTTCTTAAATTGAGATTATGGAAAGGAATCCGTGACCAGAAGAGAACTATTGCCATTTCTTTGTTCCTTCAGCATTTCAAAGAAATTGTAGCTATAAACTGTTCAACATAAAGTATATATTTTAAGAAACTAGTTCTTTTCTCAGGATCTGTTTACTCCTTAACCCTGAATGTGAATGCAGAAGCCTAAGCCCTACAGTGCTGCCAGTATCAGGGTACATCCTAAATATCTTTCTTCTAGCTTTAACGTGCAGAGAATTCAGTGGAAAATAATTTCTCTCAGAGATGATATTACTTACATTTCTCTTTCTTATTCTTCCTGTCTTTGCAGAATGAAATTCCACAATTAGTTGGTGAAATTTATCAGAATTTCTTTGTGGAAAGCAAAGAAATATCTGTGGAAAAATCACTTTATAAAGAAATCCAGCAATGTCTTGTAGGAAATAAAGGTATTGAGGTGTTCTACAAAATCCAGGGAGATATATATGAGACCCTAAAGGATAGGTATTACCCCTCATTCATTGTCAGTGACCTGTATGAGAAGGTGATGATAAAAGAAGAAGAAAAACATGCTTCGCAACTGATTTCCAACAAGGAAGAAATGGTGAGTCACATTTAACTTTCTACCCCGTTTTCAGTGGATAAGCTTTAAATATGATTAGACAGGAACATAGTATATGAGCCAGATCTGATGCATACCTTAATCATGTAATATACAGGACTTTAAATAGAACAAACACCAAACTTAAATTATCTTGTTACTACTGATCCTGTGCACCTCTTTTTCTCCTTTTTTGTCTTTCTGACCTCTTTGCTGCAACTGCCAACACTGAGGCAGACACCTCTGTTGTCTTAGACACACACCTGCAGATTGACTCCTAAAAAGTGAGGGCAGAAAATCTATGGGGTGAACTATTTGTGTCTTAGACCAGCTGAGAGAATCAGTAAGACTATTGTCCACCCTCTGAATAGAGAAGGGGTGGGTGAAAAGATGAAGAGAGGAAAGGAATGTAGGAGGAGTTAGAGGAACTATTTCGGAGTTTTAAAAAAAACAGAAATTAACATGCTTCAGAAGAAACTTTGCTAGGCTATACTTAATGCCTAATTTTCTTATAGTGTGCTTGATCATTTTGGATAGCTCTAGGTGTAACATCTGTCATTTACTATTAGTGACTTACATGAGCTTTAGGACTGATATATAGAAAGATTATAATTTATCTTGGATTTTTTAAAGGATTGTTACGTGGTTTTTTATGTATAAAATTACTGAACTGATTGGTCTAAACTTAATGCATTTTATTTTTGAAATAAATCGGTTTGTTTTACTTTGTTATCTTTGTATTTTAAAAATTAAAATGGTTACAATTACAGCAAATGCTATAAAAATTTATTCAAATTAATAAAAACATCAATACCCAACAACTAAATTCAATAAAGACTTGAATTGATAGTTGACATGAGAAGTAATAGTAAACAAAAAAGTCCACCATCCCCTAGGATTCAAAGAAGTCAATACGTGTTACTGGCATTCTGAGAGATATTGGTACTCTTTATTCCAACAATCCCTAGAAGTAGGAACTTCTAGAAATGTATCCTAAGAAAATAATTGAAATATAGAAACAAAGTTTACTTATGATGGAGTTTGTTTAGTATCTGAGGAGAATTAACCCATTGCAGGTGCAGCAATAGGAATAAATATACCTCAGTAAATTATTGGTGCAAAAGAATACCGTGCATCTATAAAATTATCATTTTATCAAGACTGTAATATCTGTAAAATATGCTGCATTATGTTTTTCAAAAGGCAGAATATCCACTTTGATGGGTGTAAGGTATAAGATTATGTTGTAACATGTATACCATATATTCTCAAATCTAATCTGTACCTTTTCAGCAGTTTTAGAGGGCTACAAAATCAGAAGTGGATTAGAATCACTCCACTGTGAAATCAATTTGCATATGATTCTAATCTGCATCTGATTTTATAGCCCTCTAAAACTGTTAAAGGAGTGCAGCTTAGATTTGAGAATATACAGTATTTATAGACAATAAGTAGAATTTAGAAAAAATGAAAGCAGCTTATTTTCCTACAACTACCTGTACTTTAATTTTTCTTAGAAAAAATTTTGTTACAGTTAATAAAAATTAGAAGAAAATAATCTGGGAGAAAGTTAAGGAGTAAACAAACCAGAAGATAGTCTTTAGCAGTTCCTTTCAGTGTCTTGCCTACCATTGGATATTACTGAAACTAATTAATACGCTGTTTGTTAATATATTTAGATTTTTCCCAAGCTACATAGTTCTTTGTGAATCTTAAGTCACTTTTACATGTTATTTTACTTGTGAAATAATCTACCTGTTGACTTATAAAATATATCTTCAAGAGAAGGACTGAGCAAAGAAATACTTTAGTGGGAATTAGCAAATTTTATTTTAAAAAGGACTTGCATTAGTTTTTCAAACATGTTAGGAGACAGATCTCCTAACACAAAGCAAGAGCTCATGCAAGATCTTTGTTTTTGCCAAAGAATATTCAGGTTAAGTTGGATTATAACTTAGTTACCTTCCCTTGTTCCACTCATATCCCTTAGTATATCATATGGGAAATGACATGGAATCCCCATCATCCCCTTAGGTTATTAAATGTTTCATTTTTCATTACAGTTCTGAATACCAGTTACTTCAGTTCCAAATTCTTTGATTTTTCTTTTTGTTGAAAAAAAAAAAAAAGACACTCACTATTCCACTATAGTATTCCTTTGTTTATTGGCATAGTACTTCAGAAAAGTTTATTGTAATGATAAAGGAGCTTTAGAATAGATAATGACTACTGAATTTCCTATCATCATAAGCTATGGTGCTGTGTGACTTTTTCCCCAGGACCAGGGAAGTGAAACTGGTGAGGAAACTGTGGAAGAAGGGACCAGTGGGATTAGTGAACAAACCAACTTTGCTGTAAACAAACTCCGAGAGTTAAATGAAAAACTTGAATACAAAAGGCAAGCTCTAGGTTCTATTCAAAATGCACCAAAACCTGACAAGAAGGTAACTTTTTTGCTTTCAAGGTTGACTCTGAAAGTTCCCATTTGTCTGCTTTGATAAATAGTAGTTTTAAGTTTATGTTGAGAAGTGTCAAGTTTCTTTAAAAAGATTTTTAACTGTGAGCAAGTTTTGTTGTTATGTTTTTGGTTCTAGGATAGAATTAGAGAAGCATTTGTTTTTTATCATTTATGTTTGGGTTTCTTTCTCAGTCATTAGCTATGAGTAATTCTGTGTTCTTTGAGTTATCTCACTTGCCTACAGTACCTTTGGGGAAGGGGTTAAGTTTTCTCTTGTTCCAGTCATTTCTGGAAGGAAGTTAAATACTCAAAGACAATCTTTTGAAAAAACATTTTTTCTTCCTTTTAACTGCTACAAGTACAACTTATAGAACCTTGCAGAATTATACAAAAAATAAATGGTTCTGCGAAAAGCCAATAGCATTTGAAAGTTCAAAAAATGTAAACAGCACCTTGCTAAGTGGCATTTCTCAAGCCCAAACTTTAGTGTGGCTTATTGCTTTGTCTTTATGCCTGTTTGGAGTGTAATAAGGAGATTTCTCAAGTAAGTGTGATTGACACTCTTTGGAATGCTAGGTGGGTCTCTTCTCGTACTTTTTGAACATGTATTTGAGAGTTTCAAGTGGGGGCAGGAAAGCAAATTTAGTAAAACAGTTCTAGTGACTCACATTGGGTTTTCTTCTTTGGTACTACTTTAATACCTTAGTACTTTTTTCATGGATATTCAAATGGTTTCATAATAGGAGAATATTCCTGAACCAAAATAGTGAGGAAACCAACATATTGTGAGCTTATTAACAACTTACAGTCAAAATATCTGTTCATTTATAACCCAGTTAGTATTCAGTTAAACCAGTCAATTTCTCTAAAAAAGAAAAACCACAAATTTGGGGCCAGACCTCTGCTGACCAAGACATGGAGCTACCTTCTGTAGGTATCCAAGAAGTCACTTCATTTTTTGAGGCTTAAATCATTTAGCCAATTTATAAATTTTGCATGAGGAATTCAAGTGACCTGTTCTGGCTCAGATACAGTGACAAAACCAAATCAAGTCATTTGGACAGCATAAATCACAAAATCAGGCTCATAATTTTCATGCAAGGGGCAGCCTCGGGAGGAGATTATTTATACACTCTAGAGACAAAAGTGTCTGCAGCCATAGCACCCTGGCATCTGATCTTGCCTGATCTTGGAAACTAAGCAGGGTCTGCCTCGTTAGTCTTTGAATGGGACACCACCTGGGAACACCAGGTGCTGCAGGCCAGGGAGAAGGACCTGGCAACCCACTCCCGAAACAATCCACCATTGAAAACCCTATGAATAGCAGGAAGCACTGACAGTAGTGCCAGGTATGGCACAGTGTCAGGGAGTCTTTGTCCTGTTGCACCTAGGGTTGCTATGAGCCAGGCCTGACTCTTGGCACCTAACAAGAACAACAGGGGTGAAAGTCAACTTAGGACATATGAAGAGACTGTCAGACTTGGATCTCTGGTCTTTAACTATATGTGCATTCATCTACTG
The DNA here is from genome assembly GCA_007922755.1 of Pedetes capensis. Classification (NCBI taxonomy): domain Eukaryota; kingdom Metazoa; phylum Chordata; class Mammalia; order Rodentia; family Pedetidae; genus Pedetes; species Pedetes capensis. The sequence continues at coordinate 3,757 of VMDO01019257.1, read as the reverse complement.
GTTAAGAACATAAGCTTTTGTTGTAATGGAAACTAGTCATTCTGGTTGCTGCGGGGATCTTTTGAAATAGCACTATGATGGGGAAGAGGAGTTGAGGTTGTATGTTGAGCTTGACAGTAGCCATTACCAACCTGTCCCATCAGGAGTCTGCCCTGAGCCAGGCCAGGGTAGAAACCTTTGTCTCACATTTGTGATCATCCTTCCCACATTCATGACAATGGCAGAACAGTATGGGGAGCCTCAGGTGTTGTTCCTTGCAAACACCAGGGCATCCTGTACATCTGTCCTGAGCAGGCAGAGTGCAACATGCATGGCCAGGAGCCACATAACCCTAAGTGAAGACTGATCCAGCCACAGAAACCATTCTCTGCATTTTAATTCTTTAAGGTGGATGTTAGTTTGTGCTAAGCAGAGACAGGGAAGAGTTTAATTCATATATGAAAGCAAAAAAGTGGAAAACAGACAAGATCTAAAAACAGGAGAAGGTGGTTTTTTTCCACAGGTTTGCCTGGACCCATGCCTCTTTAACTTTCCAGCTTATCTAATAAGGAGACTCAGCTTGCAGTGGTTCAGCTTCCAAGTTGACAGCATGACTTCACTCCAGGTCCTTGGCATCTGTGCCACTTACAAAGGTTTACTTACTAGAGGTTAGTACTCTCAAGAGGTCTGTAAATAAGTCTTTGCCAAAAAAAAAAAAAAAAAAAAGAGGGAGGGAAGCAGGAGGATTACAGGTTTGAGGCAGAGGCAGCTTTCATAACTTAGTGAGACCCTATCTCAATTTTTAAAAATTTTTACAAAGGGGTCAGGATGCAACTCAGTGGCAAAGTGCTTGCAAAGCATGCACCAGGCCTCTGGTTCTGCCCCCAGTACTACAAAAAGAAGAAGAAAGAAGAAGAAGAGGAAGAAGAGGAGGAGAAGGAGACGGAGGAGGAGGAGGAGGGAAGTCCTACTAAGTATAACCTTTGTTAATAGTAATCCTCTTCCAAAATTGTGAGGGTAAAGGAAGTTTAATATGAAAGTCACTTTAATAATCCTTGATGGTATTCTGGAAGGGAAACCAACAGCCAGGTTGCTGGGTCATCTTAAGAAATAGCTGTATTTTCCCTATACATGGAGTCCTTCCCAACTAATATATGTGGAACTTGAAAAACCTGCGGTCTTCCTGGTGAACACAACATCTTTGAGGTGATAAACTGAAATAGCTGGCATTGTGGATAATCAGTATCTGCAATATGGAATATTCCTCAACAACAGTTGCCTTATTTATTCTGGATTCATCTCATTATAAAATAAAATGTGTTTATGCAGAACAATATGAAAGATGACCTAGAGAATGCTCATTGAATTATTTTCTGTTTTCTCATTTGGTTGAAAAACATTTTCCAGCCTTTGTTAAAAGAACTTCTAAAAGAAGACAATGGGAAACTCCCAAGCACTTAGCACTGGAAGCTTGGGACAACAGACCAGAATACCTGGACAGTGGCCATCTGCTGGGTTAGTTATCCTGTTCTCACAGTAGTGCTGGGGATTGGGCCCAGTGACTTAAGCACATTGAGTGAGTGATTAATTACTAAGCTACACTCTCAGGCCAGTGGAAAGAATTTGCAATTCAACCCAGCCACATCCTAGTCCCACCTGAACATTGCAAATACTCCAACTAAAAGAATACAGGAGATTAATACGTGTAGCCAATGTTTGGCCACAGGTTGCAAGTCCCAGGGCAGAAACACAAGAAATATGAAAAACATATTCAACATGTCTCCACTAAAAGTTAACAACTCCACACTAATGGGTTCCAATGAGGGAGAAGTGGGCAAAATCCTAAAGAGTTCAAAAGCATGGTTCAATGAAATCAAAGAGGACATAAGTTAATTCAAAGAGAATACAAATAAATAGCTAAATGAAATAGGAAAGTCAATACAGGATATGAAAAAGGAGTTCAACAAAGAAATACTGAAAAAATTCAAATTGAAATTTTGGAAATGAAAACCTCAATAAATCAAATAAAAAACTCAGTAGAATACCTTACCAATAGACTGAACCAAATGGAAGACAGGATATCAGGACTTGAAGACAAGGTAGATGAACTAGAACATTCAGACCACAATAAAGAAAAAAACACAACATACAAATAGAACATATAAGACCTCTGGAATGCCATTAAGAGACCAGATTTATGAATCATGGGCATAGAAGAAGGAAACAATGTACAGTCTAAAGATATAGAAAGTATTTTCAATCATATAATAGCAGAAACCTTACCATGTCTTGGTAAAGAAATGATCCCCGAGGCTTACAATGCTTTTAGAATCCCAAGTAGACAAGACTAGAAAAGAACCTCCTCACTTCATATTGTAGTTCAAACCTCAATTGTACGGAATAAAGAAAGAATATTGAAACCTGCAAGCAAAAGTCTTTCCTGTTGTATAAAAGAAAACCCAGCAAAATAACACAAATTTCTCAATGGAAGGTCCTAAAGCCAGGAGGGCATGGAATGATTTATTTGAAGCCATAAAAGAAAATAACTTCCAAGCTAAGTATTGGATCTGTTGTTGTTTTTAGGTGACATCTAGTCAGGTCTGATTCATACTGATTCATAGTGATCCTATGTACAACATAATGAAATACTTTCCAACACTGTGCCATGCACACAGTCTTTTTTAGGTTTAAGCCCACTGTTGCACTCAGTGTGCCATTCCATCTAGTTGAGGGTCTTTTTTTCACTGGCCTGCCACTCTTCCAAACATGATGTTCCTACCCCAGGGATTAGTCCTTCCTGACAACATGTCTAAAATACATAAGACTCATTGTAATCATCCTTCCTTCTAAGGATCACTCTGGTTGCACTTCATCTAGGGTGGATCTATTGGTTCTTTTGGCATTTCGTGGTATATTCAGCATTCATCTCCACCACCATAATTCAAAAGCATCCATTCTTTGCCTCTCTTCTTTTCACAAGATTTCACACAACTATGATGCAACTGAAAATATCATGGCATGAGTCAGGCACGCCTTCATCTTCAGTGTGACATCTTTACTTTTTAACACTTCAAATAGGTTTTTTGCAACATCTTATCTCAATGCTCCCCACACGTCTGTCAGTTTGCCGCACTGTGGGGGCTTGTGTGTTGCCATGAGGCTGAGAGCTCTTGCCACTGGTACCTCAGATATGAGCAAGGTTACCCATGGTGGACAGGTTTTCAGCTGAGCTTCCAGACTAAGACAGACTAGGGAGTAGGACCTGGCGAACCACTCCCGAAACAACTAGCCATTGAAAACCCTATGGACAGCAAAGAGACACTGTCAGATATAGTGCCTGAAAATGAGGCCCCCAGGTTGGAAGGCACTCAAAAGACTACTGGGGAAGAGTTGCCTCCTCCAAGTAGAGCCTACTGTGATGACGGAAATGGAGTAAAGCCCCAGGGTGCTCAACTTGCTGATGTGGCATGACTCAAAATGAGGAGAAACAACTGTAAACATCCATTAATAATTGGAACATGGAATGTATGTAGTACAAACCTAGGAAAATTAGAAATTGTTAAAAGAGAAATGGAGCACATAAACATTGACATTCTAGGCATCAGTGAGCTAAAATGGACCGGCATAGGCCATTTTGAGTCAGACAATCATATGGTCTACTATGCTGGGAATGAAAAACTAAAGAGAAATGGGGTTGCATTCATCATCAAAAAAGACATTTCAAGATCTGTCATGAAATACAATGTTGTCAGTGATAGAATAATATCCATACACCTAC
>VMDO01019256.1:0-40097 GCA_007922755.1 Pedetes capensis | reverse complement strand
GTCTGTAATCCCAGTGACTCAGGAGGCAGAGGCAGGGGGATTGCAAATTTGAGAACAGAGGCAGCCTTCGTAACTTAATGAGAACCTGTCTCAAAATAAAAAGTAAAAAAATGGGTTTGGGATTTGGCTCAGTGGTAGAGCACTTATAAAAGCATATGTGAGACCCTGATACAATCCCTAAGTACTGAAAAAAAAAAAAAACATTGAATTGTGTATATTGTAAGATTAATTTTGTCATGCAAATTATTGCCATATAGTATTAACTCTGTCTACAGTCATACCACCCTGGCATCCGATCTCATCAGATCTCAGAAGCTAAGCAGGGTCAGGCCTGGTTAGTACTTGGATAGACCCTAACTGGGAGTACTGGGTGCTTGTAAGCTTGGGAGAAGGATCCAGCATCCCACTCCCGAAATAATCAGCCACCAAAAACTCTGAATAGCAGAGAAGCACTGACATAGTGCTGAGCATGGCACAGTATGGGGGGGGCATCAAAAAAGAGGGAAAGAACACAGTCATTATGCCAAAAAGAACTGGTGGATGACCAACAATTTCAAGAGGTTGCTTACAATCAGGAACCAATGATACTGAAGGATTAACTGGAAGCTTCCTTGAAGGAATTGGCAAAACACAAGGTTTCAGGAATTGATAGAATACCAATAGAGGTGTTTCAACAAACAGATGCAGCACTGGAGGTGCTAACTTGTTTATGCCAGGGGATTTGGAAAACAGCTACCTGGCAATTGACTGGAAGAGATCCATATTTGTGATTACTCCCAAGAAAAGGGATCCAGCCGGGTGTGGTGGCGCACACCTGTAATTCCAGCAGCTCGGGAGGTGGAGGCAGGAGGATCGCAAGCTTGAGACCAGAGGCAGTCTGCGTAACTGAGCGAGACCCTGTCTCAAAAAGTAAAAAAAAAAAAAAGGGGGGCTGAGGGTGCAACTCAGTGGTCCAGTGCTTGCAGAGCATGCAAGCACGAGGCTCTGGGTTCAACTCCCAGTACCGCAAAAAAAAAAAAAAAAAAAAAAAAAAAAGGGAGGGGATCCAACTGAATGCAGAAATTGTTGAACAATATCATTACTATATCACACAAGTAAAATTTTGCTAAAGATCATACAAAAGCAACTGCAGCAGTATGTTGACAGGGAACCGCTAGAAAATCAAGCCAGATTCAGAAGAGAGTGTGGAACCGATGGATATTAACTGAAAGCAGAGGAAGATGTCTATCTATGTCTTATTGACTATGCAAAGGCATTTGACTGTGTGGATCACAACAAGTTATGGATAACACTGTGAAGAATGGGAATACCAGAGCCCTTAACTGTATTCCTAAGGAATCTGTACATGGACAAGGAGGCAGTCATTCAAACAGAACAAAGAAACACTGCCTGGCTTAGAGTCAAGAATGGTATGTGTCAGGGCTGTATCCTTTCACCGTACCTCTTCACATCTATGCTGAGCAAATAATCCGAGAAGCTGGACTTTATGAAGAAGAACATAGCATCAGAATTGGAGGAATACTCATCAGCAACCTGCGTTATGCATATGACACAACTCTACTTGCTGAAACTGAAGACGATTTGAAACATTTACTGATGAAGATCAAAGAACAGAGCCTTTAGTATGGATTTCACAACACCAAGAAAATAAAAATCCTTACATCTGCATCAGTAAGCAACTTCATGATAAATGGGGAAAAGAATGAAGTTATCCGTGGTTTTGCCTTACTTGGTTCCACAATCAACACCCACAGAAGTAGCACTCAAGAAATCAAAAGATGCATTGCATTGGGAAAAGCTGTTGCAAAAGACCTTTTTAAAGTATCATAAGTAAAGATGCCACATTGAAGACAAAGGTGTGCCTGATTCATGCCATGGTATTTTCAGTTGCATCATATTGTTGGGCGTTGAATAAGGGATACAGGAGACGAATTGATGCTTTTGAATTATGGTCCTGGAGACAAATATTGAGTATACCATGGACTGCCAAAAGAATAAACAGATCCATCCTAGAAGTGCAACCAGAGTGCTCCTTAGAAGCAAGGATGGCTAGACTGCATCTAATGTGTTTTGGTCATGTCAGGAAGGACCAATCCCTGGAGAAGAACATCATGTTTGGAAGAGTGGCAGGTCAATGAAGAAAAGGAAGACTCTCAACTAGATGGATTGACACAGTGACTACAACAGTGGGCTTACACATAAAAGATATTGTGTGACTGGCACAGAGTCAGGGACTGTTTCATTCTGGTGTACATAGGGTCACCATGAGTCGGACTTCATATGACAGCACCTAACATCAACAGGGGCCGGGATTTAGCTCGGTTGGTAGAGCACTGTTCTCCAGTCTCTGAGGTCCTGAGTTCAAGTCCCAGCACTACAAAAATGGAAGAAGGACATGGCAATCCATTCCTGAGGCAATCCTGAAATAATTAGCCATTGAAAACCCTATAAGGGTCACTATGAGTTGGATATGACTTGATGGCACCTAACAACAACAACAACAATGTAAATGTAATTAGATAATATGTAGACTTTTGTGTAAGGCTGCTTTTAATGTTTTCATGATTTTGTACAGTGTAATATATTTCATTGGGCTGGGATTTAGCTCAGTTGGTAGAGCGCTGCGCTGCAGTCTCTGAGGTCTTGAGTTCAATTCCCAGCACCACAAAAATGGGAGAAGGATGGTGGCAATCCACTCCCAAGGCAATCCTGAAACAATCAGCTATTGGAAACCCTATGAGGGTCACTAAGAGTTGGATACCAACTTGATGGCACCTAATAACAACAATATATTCCATTGCTTCATGCCTTTTTGCACCTGAGTCCATTATATGGATATACCACATTCTGTTTATCCATTCATCTTTTTTTCCCATTTTTTATTATGAATAATGATCCTATAAACATTTGTGTACAACTTTTTAGATACATTTTCTTGGGCATTGCTATGGTTTGACTGTATCCTCTAAAAGTTCAGGTGTTGGAAACTTTATCCTCAATTCATATGTTAATAGAATTTGGAGGTGAGTCCTTTGGAAGATGATTAGGATTAGATGAGGTCATGAGGGCAGGGCTCCCCTCAGGACCTTAGTGGCTTTGTGAGAAGAGGAAAAAAGAGGCCTAAGCTAGTATGTTCACTCTGCCTCCCTATGGGATGCCCTCCACCATGCCATGATGCAGTAAGAAGGCCCTTACTAGATGCCAAGCAGATGCCAATGTTAGCAGGCAGGGAATCTGAGTGTCTCTAGAGAACTGGCAGCATAACCTCAGTCCTTGGTCACATTTATAGCAGAATTTTTAAATGGATCCAAAAGAAACTCGGAGGACAGTGTATTTAGAGTTGAAGAAGAGAGAGTTCCCCTCAGTGCCTGGGCAAGCAGGCTTGGGATTTAGGCGAGTGTGGGGAGAAGGAAGATGGAAAGAAAAAGAGAGGGAGAAAGTTGCCTTTCTGAGACAGAATCAGAAAGAGGGCAGGTCTAGTAGTCAAATCCACGAACAGGTGCATTTATACTTTTGAGTTAGAGGACAGGAAGCGTGCAGGTCCAGCAAGGGGGCTGCAGATGTCTCTGAACATCCGGGGACAACTCCAGATGTTTCTGGACCTCTAGAGAGAGCTGTGGACATTTGGTAACTTCTCTGGGCATCTGGACACTACTGAGAGCTATGGTCAGCTGCTGAGCACTGTGGACTACAGCACACTGTGGACACTGCTTACATCGGCAGAGAGCTGCAGATTGTGCGGACATTGCTCAACGTCTGTGGAGAACTGCAGGCTTTGCTGACATCTGTGGATGAGGGGTGAGACTTTTGGGGTTTAAAAGCCCTTATCTCATTCAGGGGCTGGGATTTAGCTCAGTTGGTAGAGTACTGCTCTGTAGTCTCTGAGGTCCTGAGATCGATTCCCAGCACCACAAAAATGGGAGAAGGACGTGGCAACCCACTCCCAAAGCAATCCTGAAACAGTCAGCCATTGAAAACCCTATGAGGGTCACTATGAGTCGGACACGACTCGATGGCACCTAACAACAACAACAACATCTCAATAAGGGGACAGATATTCCTCCCTCCTTTTGATCTTCTGTCCCAATGTGTTATATTTCTGTCACCCTTAAGTTTAGGTTGGCTTTGCTAGGTGGCAAAACAGGTTTTCCGCTTTATCACAGGAGGGGGCTTGCCTCAAAAAAGAATCTCTATTTCATAGCCCAGACATGTCATCATATGTAAAGTATGTTACTGGCTACAGACTCGGCCATTTGTAAGAAGGTATTATCTACTAGCAATCTTGCCATTTGCAAAGGATATTATCTATGAGGGAACCACTGAGCACCAGATCATGCCATTTGTCCCAGAGGAAGCTCATACTGATTTCATATCTCAACAGGTAGCTTGGAAGAGGATATCTGCACAGGGCCCTTTTATTTTCTTTCTTCATGCATAGTATTCCATCATCAGTCCCAGACTCTTGGACTGCCCAACTCCTAGAAACATGAGCCAAATAACGTCTATAAATGACCTGGTCTCAGATGTTTTGTTATAGCAATGGAAAATGGATCGAGACAGGTATACATCTGGGAACAGAATGGCTAGGTCATTCAGCAACTCGACATTTAATATCGTGAGGAACTGTCAAATGGAGTTCCAAATGGGTTATACTGCTTTACAATCCCACCCGCAATGTATGTGAGTTCTACTTTCTGTACATCAATTAACACCTATTATTATCATACTCCTCTCTAGCTCTATTGACATATAATTGGCAAATGTCTGTCTTTTCATTTTAGTCCAATTTAGTGGGTTTGAAGTGATATCTTGTTGTGGGTTTTTTTTCCTTTCCCTAATGACTAACGAATAACTTTTACGTTTTCATTGCCCTTTTGAATGTCTTTTTTGCAGAAATGTCTGTTCAAAGGCTTTGCCCATAAACAGAATAGAGGTGTGGTGGTCTTTTTTTCTTTTTTTTTTTATTGTTTGGTTGTAACAGTTATATATTCTGGATACTAATCCTTTATTAGATATATGATTTAAAGATGTTTTCTCTCATTCTGTGAGATGACTTTTCTTAATGCCGTCCTCTGAAGTACAGCATTTTCAGCTGGGTGTGATGGCTCACGCCTGTAATCTCAGCACTCGGCAGGCTGAAACAGGAAGATCACCACAAGTGCCAGGCCAGCCTGGGAACACAATGAAACTCTATCTGGAAAAACAAACAACAAAGGCAAGAGAAAACATGAAATACAAGAGGTTTTTTTTTTTTTTTTTTTTTTCTAGTGCTGGGGATTGGACTCAGCGTGTTCCACCTCTGAGCTGAGCTCCCAGCTCCTTTATAAATGTCTTTAAATTTTGAGACAGGGTCTCTCTAAGTTTCACAGGATGCCTCTGGCCTCGAACTCAAGGTCCTCCTGCCTGAGTCTCCCTACTTGCTGGGATTATTGTTGTGTGAACATTTTTAATTTTGATTAAGTCCAACTTATCTATCTTTTTCTTTTGTTATTTGCGCTTTTGGTGTCACATCTAAGAAACTATTGCCTACTTCAATGTCACAAAGACTTACTACACTTACTGCTTTTTCTTTTAAGTGCTTTGTAATTTTACCTCTTATAGTTAGGTCTTTGTCCTTTGTAAATGGCTTAGGTAGGCATACAGCTTCACTCCCTTGTATGTACATATCCAATTGTCCCAGAATCATTTGTTTAAAACAACAATGGCAAAACTGTTCTTTCCCTGTTGAATTATCTAGACCCTTATCACATGTTTTTAAATAAATATTAACACAGCTCTGCTACCGTGAGTTCCTTGAGGGCAAGGTTTTTGTTTTCCTACTTTCATGTCCAGTAGAACACTACTAAAACTTCAACAAACATATTTAATGAATGAAAAGCTGATTGGAGATTATTCTAATGTCAACCAACAAATACCAAAAGCTAGACCCTGGTTGTTGTTGTTAGGTGCTGTGGAGTCGAGTCCGACTCATGGCGACCCTCATAGGGTTTTCAATGGCTGACTGTTTCAGGATTGCCTTGGGAGTGGGTTGCCACATCCTTCTCCCATTTTTGCAGTGTTGGGAATCAAACTCAGGACCTCAGAGACTGCAGAGCAGCACTCTACCAACTGAGCTAAATCCCAGCCCCAGACCCTGGTAGATATTAGGAAAGCTTCATATGCGAAGCTGATAGTTAGGAAATTTTTCAAATCCACAGTGTCCAAGGGGTCTCAGAATTCTACAATCCTAGACTGGAATAGGTCTTAGAGATCATCTTTTTCCATTGCAAGAAAGCAGAACTTAAAAAGCTAAAGAGCAGCTTGTAGCCGGTCTCCTGTAAAATGAGCGCCACGGTTCTTTGAAATTACATTCTGAAGATTACAAATTAACAAAGGATTTTTTTCAGTTAGTTCTTGATAAGACATTTGTTCAGTTAGTCTTGATGAAAGTCCTTTCTAGATGAAAGACAACTGCTTGTTTCATACCATGCTTATCTTCTGAGATAACCGTTATTGGAGATTTCTAAAAAATCTTCTACCTACCTATAATATAATTACTCCTTTCTCTGAATTTCTAAGATCTTACTTGCTCTTCCACAAAATTAGCAGTTTGTGTGGTATTGCTGTATTGCTTTGCATCATTACATAATCTATAATCTTAACTGTTGTTTTATGTGTGGCCTTCCCAAGTACACTGCTCCAACAAAACCTAGGGGAGGAAATTAGATTTTACAGTTTATTATGTAAAACATACAGCCTTGCGTCCAATGGACATGCAGCAGACATTTCTTGGTATTATTTGTGCATTCAAACAAATCATGTTTAAGATATGAAGCTCAATTTGAGATATAGCTCAGTGGTAGAGCATTTAACTAGCATGCACAAGACCTCGAGTTCTATCCCCAGCAGCACAAATAAATAAAATAAGAAGCACTAGTCTTAAGTTTCATTCTCTTTCCTACTTTCCCATAGAGAGATAGGGCAATTTAGTCTATAGCCATACCACCTTGAACTTGTCTATTTAACAATCTCAGAGATTAAGCAGGGTTAGACTTGTTTAATTTCTTGGATGGATGAGAGAAGGTAGCTTAGGTTGTTCAGAATAAGAGGCTCTAAGGGAGAAAAACCTTCTTTCATTTGGAAATTTTCTAGTGATTCTCTATTGCTCTCTTAGAAGAATAGGGAGCTCAATGGCCTAATAATGAGTGAGTGTGTGTGTGTGTGTGTGTGTGTGTGTGTGTGTGTGTGTTTCTTAACATAACAATTTTACAGTTTTAAAATTTCAAGCTGGGCATGGTGGTGTACATGTATATAATCCCAGCACTTAAAAGGTTGAGACCAGAGAATTGCCACAAGTTCTAGGCCAGCCAAGGCTACATAGCAAGACCCTATTTCAAAAATAAAAGAATAAAAAATAAATAAGATAATAAAAGTGATAAAAATTCTATTAAGAGCCTAAAAAAGATTGTCAGAATTCCCTCAAGATTCTAGGAAATTAATTCTCAAGAGAGGGGGCTGGGATTTAGCTCAGCTGGTAGAGCGCTGCTCTGCAGTCTTTGAGGTTCTGGGTTTGATTCCCAGCACCCCAAAAAGGGGAGGAGGACGTGGCAATCCACTCCCAAGGCAATCCCGAGACAATCAGCCACTGAAAACTCTATGAGGGTCGCTATGAGACAGACTTGACTCCACGGCCCCTAACAACTACAGTGATTCTCAAGAGAGCTCTGAGTTGTAAATTTAAACTACTAAGTCAGAAGTAGAGGAAGATATCCACTGATTCTCTTATTTCAAGCTTGCTTCGTAGGTATGAGATGGAGGAAAGTGATGGAATAATTTAGCCTCACATAGAACAGTGTCTTACAGAACATAATCAGAATCTTTGGAAGTGTTTAACTGAGATAAATATAAAATTAAGACTAAATAAAAGATGGCTGAATGAGAAAGAATGATATGTCATGATATGACGCTCAGTACACTGTCACACATACAGTGAGCCTCTTGATTATGAAAGAACACATTATTGTAGCCTAAAGTCATCTTCTAATAACAATGAATTCATTATAGGCTGTTAGCAGGTGGTTAGATGACCAGAAAGCAAGCAAATAAAAGACAAACAACAAAACTAAAAATTTTATGAACTTAACTGATTTTTTTTCCTCATCTAGCAGAAATCAATCTCTACTGAAATTCATGCCATTGTTAAATTATGCTAAAGAATAAAAATAACATTAAGACAATTATACAATCTCTCAGTTTTTTCACTTCTCTGGGCCTCATTTGCAAAATGAGGGTCTTAACCTAGACTTTTTTTATCCTCAAACTGTAATTGGTGGACCAGCAAAATCAGTATCATGTGAAAGTAGAAATACAGAATCTGAAGCCCGATTCTAGACTTTCTAAATCAAAATGTGTACTTTAATATATCCCCACCTATCATATATGTTGGGGCTGGGGTTTAGCTCAGTTGGTGGAGCGCTGCTCTACACTCTCTGTGGGCCAGGTTCACTCCCTAGCACCACAAAAACAGGAGAAGGATCTGGCAATCCACTCCTGAAGCAAGCCCGGAACTATCAGCCAATGAAAACCCAGTGTGGGTCACTAGGAGTTGGCCCTAACTTCATGGCAACTAACAACACAACAACATATATGCATATTAAAGTTTGAGAAGACTGACCTAACTGGTATAGAGTAACCTAAATGGTATAAGTATGCAGCCCAGGTGATCAGGTGATTCCACCTGATCGAGGAAGCTAAACAGGGTCAGGCCAGGCGAGTCCTTGGATGGGAGACCACCTGGGAACACCAGGTGCTGTAGGCTAGGGAGAAAGACCTGGCAGCCCACTCCTGAAACAACCCACCATTGAAAACCCTATGAATAGCAAAGAAGCACTGGCAATAGTGCCTGGCATGGCACAGTGTTGGGGAGTGTTTTGTTCTGTTGTACATAGGGTCGGTATGAGTCAAATGGTATAGAGTAATTCTACCATCCCATGATTCTGGTCGAAAGATTCCAAGCCAGGTAAAATTAGGTAAAAACTCTTCCCTACTTGACTGGAGTAAAATGACTGTTCAGCTAATTGAACTAACTTTTCATGTCACAGCTTTCATTTAAAAGGGAAGCAGAAAATAAATACTTGTGCTGTGTTTTTTGTTTTGTTTTGTTTTTGTTTTTGTTTTGATGTTGTCAGTTTCCTTCCTATCATGCTAAGATTAGTTTTAGATTTGAAGTGGACATAAACCATGGGCTAATTTAATATTTGTTGAATACTTATTATTTTTTATGTGTCAAAAAGAGCTTAAAAAAAGATTTCTGCTTTTTGAGGTACCTTATGAAGATAGTAGCTTTGCTTTCAAAGGCTTAGTGTCTGGACTGCTGGGTCAATATAACAATAGGCTGCTTTGTAATTCGTTATTATTATCTAGACTAGGAAGCCATACCATTTCAATAAATTATCTCAGTTCAAGTCACCAGTTATAAGCACAGGACACAGGTGAACTACCAGGTGGCTTTATCTCTGGAATGCTGTTTGTATTGACATTGTATAGGTGAAAGGCAGCCAAAAATTATTAAAGACTCTGAGCTCTCCCTTTCCTCCTGATTTATCTGCTGCTCAAAATAGGATATGGCTTAGTTTCAAGGTAAGCAGAAAGTAAATATGAAAATACTTGAGTCCGATAGGAAATAGGCAGAGGTGATGGAGAAATGAGCCAGTCTTCTGTGAGAGGGGTCAGCAGCTTTGTGTGGGAGAGAACTGGGTTACTGAAAAAGGTCAAGCCTGGGTTGGGGAGCTAGATCAGGGAGAATTCATCAGAAAGGGTTTACATTTTCAATGAAATATGCCATCTTCAAGAAAATGTTCGCTTTTCCAGATTAGAGGGTAGCTTACATTTTATGGTAATTGTTAGTGATAGCATACTTGATGTGCAAACATGATTAAATAATGAAACTTCTAGGGGCTCTGGGTGAAGCTCCTTGGTTGAACGTGGTTTTAGCATACTTGAGGAACTGAATTCAATCCCCGGCATGGAAAAGAAAGGAAGAAGGAAGGAAGGAAGGAAGGAAGGAAGGAAGGAAGGAAGGAAAGAAGGAAGGAAGGAGGGAAGAAAACAGATATTTCTAGATGAAGGTTTTGTATTTTGATGGAGGATCTTCCAAGATGTCATTTTGTTAGTCTAACTTTTGTGCTTTTTGGTGTAACCGGACATAAGTGTGTCTGAAGAAGATCAAGTGCTGTGACAATTATTCTTTATCATTCACTGGCATGTAAGAGGCATTACTTTGCATTTTTCCTCTTTATGAGTATACGTCCTGAGAAAAGATCTGGACTCTAACTTTTCTGAAAGGAAGATGAGTGCATAGTGCCCAGTACCAACTAACCACATACAAATTAACTATGCTGAACCTGGGCTCCACGGCCCATACCTCTAATTCCAACTACTTGGGAGGCTGAGGCAGGGAGATGGAGAGTTCCAGGCCAGAGGCAGCTTGCACAAACTTTAAAAAGTAACTAGGAGTGCAGTTCAGCTGTGGAGCTCTTGCCTAGCATGCACAAGGTCCTGGGCTCAACCCTCAGTACTAAGTAAATAAATAAATAAATGTTAATTATGTTGAGCTTCCTTAGATCTCCTTGAATATTTGGTGGCTTTCATTAAATAAGTGATAGATAGATAGATAGATAGACACGCATATAGCTGTTTTCTCCTTTGGTTAAGAGACTTCTCCATTTGTTGTTCCTTAAAACAGCCCTCTTTTTTCAATTTTTTTGTATTAACATTGTACATCTTTACATTTTGAGAATTAAATAATTGATCCAACCTCAGGAAATCTTTATCAAGTACAGATTTTCTTTTTTTTCAAATTGAGACCATGTCTCACTATGTTGCCCAGGCTGGTCACAAACTCCTGGCCTCAAGGATCCTTCTGCCTTAGTCTCCAGGTAGCTGGGATGACAGGGGCACCCCACTACACCTGGCAAAATTTTTTATTGTCTTTGTCTTATAGATAGGAGAATGAAGCAACCGATATTATATATTATATTAATGTGTCAACTGATATTATTGAATACCTACTACATGGTAAGTTCAGGGGACACAGAGATGAACACATCAAAATCCCAGCCTTATAAATGTGCCAAAAGAAAATAAAGTAGTGCACTATGCAATATGTGCTGTACCTGATATATCAACCGGTAGAGCAGGAGTACAGAGGAAGAAGTGTGATGAGAATAGACATCTAACAGCCTGTGGGGCAGAGGTGAGTTTGTAAATGTTTCCAAAGAAGGAACAGGGAAGCTGGGCATGTGATGGGGACTGAGTTTGGGAGAGCATTTCAGAATAACCGGAGGGTACTACACACACAGGCACTCAGGCATGCTTGCGCATGAGCACATGCAAGGTGTGATCAAAAGATATGGTGAATGTTTAAGTTAAAGAAAACTTTATTACAGTTAAAGACATATTGCCATTCATCTCCCTCAAAATATTCCCCTGGCTTTAAACACACTTGCCCCTTTCTGAAGCAGTTCTGGAAGTCCTCTCTCATGAGTGTCTTTACTTTCATCCTTCATTGTGACACTGTTCTGGGTCACCTGGCAAAGCAAGGAGGAAAAACTAAACTACCAAGAGATTTATTTCTATATACCACTTAATAATGAAAGGGGCTGGGGTTTAGTTCAGTTGGTAGAGTGCCACTCTGTGGTCTTTGAGGCCCTGGATTCAATCCCCTGCCCCGCAAAAATGAGACAAGGACATGGCAGCCCACTCCCAAAGCAATCCTGAAACAGTCAGCCATTGAAAACCTGACGAGGGTCGCTATGAACCGGACATGACTCCACACAGCACCTAACAACAAGAACAATAATGAAACAAAGAGATAAGATTGTTTGACGATGCAGCCACCTATTGCATATCCAGAGGAAAATAAGGCCCTAATGTTCAAGAAGGGCTGGGGTTTAGCTCAGTTAGTAGCGTGTTTCGCTGTAATCTGAGTACCCGGCTTTGAACCTCGGCACAGCAAAAAGTGGAGACGGTGCTGGCAATCCATTCCCAAAGCAACCCTGAAGCAATCCACTATTGAAAACCCTATGAGGGTCACTATGAGTCGGACTGACTTGACAGCACTTAACAACCACCACCACTACCACCACCACCACCTTCAGGGAAGAACTGGATTTGGATAGAACTCATCTGATCCCATCAGATCTCGGAAGCTAAGCAGGGTTAGGCCTGGTTAGTACCTGGATGGGAGACCGCCTGGGAACACCAGAAGCTGTAGGCTTGGGAGAAGGACCTGGCAACCCCCTCCCAAAAATCAATCTGCCATTGAAAACCCTATGAACAGCAGAGAAGCACTGACAATAGTGTTTCCCCTGTTGTACAGAGGGTCGTTATGAGTGGGATACCGACTCGACGGCACCTAACAACAACAACAACTATTCTTGGGGCCAGCTGGTGATGTGAATATGAATGCAAACTTGCTGGCAGAAACCTGCTTTGGTCAAGGTGGAGGGGACGCTGCTACTTCACATGATTTCAAGTATGGTTTTAATGCCTGGCCCTTCAAGTGATTTCAAGTATGGATTGCAACTAGGTGCTTTACACGATTTCAAGTATAGATTATTGGCAGGATCTTGGCCAAAGCATGTGGGAAAATGAGAAATCATCTCCAATCATGAGCAAGTTAAAATGCCCTCATTGTAGCTCTGTAGCCACATACAGATGAACACTAAGGTGGGACTTGCTCATTCATAGGGGAGTAAGATCACTTAGCTGTGATGTTTGTGAAAAGCTGTTTACTTGAAGAGAACATGTAAAAAGACATTCCCTGGTACATAAAAGTGATTAAAAAATCCTGTACATAAATGGAAACATAAAAAATGCATAATTAAATTTAACATGTTGTTGTTGTTAGGTGCCGTCGAGTCGGTATCCCACTCATAGCCACCCTCTGTACAACAGGGGAAACACTATTGTCAGTGCTTCTCTGCTGTTTATGGGGTTTTCAATGGCAGATTGATTTTTGGGAGGGGGTTGCCAGGTCCTTCTCCCAAGCCTACAGCTTCTGGTGTTCCCAGGCAGTTTCCCATCCAGGTACTAACCAGGGCTGACCCTGCTTAGCTTCCGAGACCTGACGGGATCGGATGCCACAGGGCTATGGCTGCAGGCAAATTTAACATAGAAGGGACAATTCAAGGAGTAGAAAGAGAAAGGGAGGGATCTAGCAGAGGGAAGCGAAGATTGGAGAGGATGGGATGGGGAAGAGGGTCAATGAGAAGGGAAGAAAGGAGGAGAGGTTAATCTCAATGTAAACAGCACAATTTCATGAGTATGTAGGAAAAATAGAGGAAGATAACCCAAATAAGTATCAGAGTTTAACTACAAACTAGCCATAAGCCTCCGTAAACTTTGTGGGTCAATGAAAGTGCTGCTGGAAATGATGTAAAGGATGCATAATGGAAAAAGCCATTGCTGTATTAGTCTGTGTCCCATCATTATGTATTAATAAAGGGAAAAATACAGAAAATCTTCGTTAGCAGCCTGTGTTGGATTAAGACATAGATCTCGACAATATGGTGTTTGTGTAGACTGTGCAGATAAATCACATCCAGGAGGGCAAGAAAGTGTAGATCAGGGAGAGGATACAGGAGTCCCTTGGAATTAAGAGAAGAGAATGAAGTAGGAGAAGCTGAGGAAGAGCTAATCAATGGAGAAGATCAGCTGTTTGTATATCTCTGGATGATTAACTGGCCTACTAGACTTCCTCAAGATGCTATGTTTGAATACTATGAATCAACAATTTAGATTGCTGAACTTTAAGGCTTTTAAAGGTACACATTGGATGGTACTTATGTTGCTGTGAAAATTGTAGGATCAAAGCCTTATAGCAAAACATTTCAAAATAAATATTTGCATAGGGGTGTACAGCAAACAACCATGTGATTGGACTACATGGAGTCCCTACATATGTAGTCAGTTATGAAAGTAAAATATTTTTTATTTATAGGATATTCAGTAACCATTTGGATCCTGTGAAAATATAGTACTCATCTTTCACAGAGCCTACATTCAAGTGAGAGTTTAACATGAGTAAGAAAAGTACCCTTCAACAGAAGAATGGGTAAAAAAATCTATGGTATATATACACAATGGAATACTACTCAGCAATCAAGAAAAATGAAATAAGGTCATTCGTAGCAAAATGGATGGAATTAGAGAAAATTATTTTGAGTGAACAAACACGAGCTCAGAAAGGGAAACAACACATGTTCTCACTCATATGAGGGAGCTGATTCAAAATTACAAGAAGGAAAAATCCTATTCAAAGGTCGGATCATAATGAAAGGGGGGGGAGATAAGAATGATGTCAATATAAATGGACTAGAAATCGCATGTAATTGTTCTAACAAGATAAAAACAAAGACCACTACAGGAAAAGTTTCTATCTTAAACAGAACTGGAACCCAAGGACATATAGAAAAATACTACTAAGTAAAATATAGAAAAGACTTAGATGGGAAACTTAGATGGGAAGGGTGGGAGGGGGGAAAGCATAGGGGAGGGTAAGGGGTAACCTATATGAATAATGTTTATCAAAATGCATATATGGAAATGTCACAATGAAAAGCATGTCAAAATGAATCACTTTATGATGTACATTAAAAATTTCTAATAAAAAAAAATTACAGTGACAATTGATCCGATAACCTTGTCCATCAAACACAGGCTAGTTTCTCCTAGTTAAGTTTTGCTTTTGTTTTTATTTTTATTAATTTTTTTAAATACAGATTTTCAGTGAGAGCCTTTTATAACTCCATTGGTTCTATATTCTTGTATTTTTCCATTTTAATTTGCTTTCCAACTTAAACCAAGTCTTTTCTATTCTTAGGTATGATCTTTCAATTTTGTGCTGATAGACATGTTTATAAGCAGGGGAGAAGTAATTTATTGAAATAGATTGACTTTGCCCATCCCTCCTATCTGTTTTTTGATATGCATTTTACTACTTTACAAATGAAGAATGATGTTGCAAAGTTGCTGAGGCAAAATTCACAAATACCACCAAAATGATTATGAAGTAACTTTCTCCTCTGCTCTAATCTGATAAATGGTTATTGTGTGATGTTTTCTGGCATGGTTTGTGGTCTGGGGAGTGTGTTATTTTTGCATTATTCTTGTTTGCCTCTCATATTTTTGCCAGTTTACTATACCTCTGCCCAATCTGAAAGACAGAAATCTGGTCAGGACATAGAAATAACAAGTAAAATTATTTGTTTTAGAATTTATCCACCATGTCCAGTTTGGTTAGCTTGTTATGCAGTGTAAGTGAGGAAATATCAGGTTTTTAGTCTTGTGCCTTCCCTCCCCCCCCACCCCCCCGAACTGGGGGCCTGAATCCAGGGGCTTTGCATATGCTAGGTAAGAACAATATCACGGAGTGCATTTTTTATTTTGAGACAGAGTTTAGCTAAATTGCACAGGCTACCTCTGGCCTCAAATTTATCATCCTCCTCCCTCAGCTTCCTGAGTGTCTGGGATTACAGGCGATTACTGTTGTGAGCCATAGCATTGGCTCTTGTGCCCTTTTTGTCATTAAAATTAATGCAGAATAAGAAAGAAAGAAAGAAAGAAAGAAAGAAAGAAAGAAAGAAAGAAAAGAAAACAATAGAGAAAAATTAACAAAACCAAAAATTGGTTCTTGAAAAGATCAACAAAATTGACAATTATACAATTTAATGAGATGATGACTTGTATGGTATGTTTTTTATATCTCAGTAAAAGCTGTTAAAAAATTCAATGACATACTTTCCCTGGTAATCACAATGGAAAGTTCTCATCCATCCATCTTTCTTCTTTTCTTTTCTTTTCTTTCTCTTTTTTGCTGATCCTCTTGTCTCAGCCTCCCAAGTAGCTGGGGCTACAGACACGTGCCTCCACACCCTGCTCTTAAAAGCTCTCATCTTTAAGAAAAAAATATTTATACATGGTGGTATTGAGGCAAATTTTAAATATTTACAGATTCTTTTGTAGACACAGTAAGCAGTAAAACTCTTTAACAGTGCTCACATTTAAAGCATACTATAAGGACCATGATAAAGAATTTTTCCAAAGTGCTAAAGAATAAGGATGAAAAAGATTTTCCATGCTTTATCTTTCATATCTCTTTAAATTTTTACTTCTTTTTTCTCCAGTAATGTTATTTTATTAGTAATTTTTTAGTGTACAACTTCATAGTTTCATTATGACATTCTTATGCATGCATTTTATTGTGCATTACTCATGTTCATCTTCCCTATTACCCTCTCCTGCCTGCAGCCAAAGCACTGTGGCATCCGATGCCGTCAGATCTCGGAAGCTAAGCAGGGTCGGGCCTGGTTAGTACTTGGATGGGAGACCGCCTGGGAACACCAGGTGCTGTAGGCTTAGGAGACGGACCCGGCAACACACTCACAAAAATCAATCTGCTATTGAAAACCCTGTGAACAGCAGAGAAGCACTGACAATAGTGTTTCGCCTGTTGTACGCAGGGTCAGGGTCGCTATGGGTCGGATACCGCCTCAATGGCACTTAACAACAACAACAACAACATTACCCTCTCCTGACTGCCTCCTCCTTCCCCTCCCTGCCCACCAATGGTCCCCCTTGTGCTTGAATGTCTTGTTTGTGCGTATCTGTCTATATACATCCCAATTTTGCCATAAGGACAAAATACATGATATTTCCTTTCATTTCTCCCATTCCACTTTCTTCTTGCCCCTTCCCCTTTTTCTTTACCAAGTTATTCAACGGGAATATCCATTAAGAGCATATAATGCAAATCTGTAGCAGTTGGATGTTATACCAAGCTAAATGTCACACGTAGCTCTGATAAATTAGTCCTCCAAGTCTAATTTTTTATTATAAAGAAAGGCATTTCTTTGATTATTCCTTTTTTTTTTTCTTCTGGTACTGGAGGTTGAACCAAGGACTCACACTTGCATGCTTTGCAAGTGCTGCCCCCTGAGCTGCACCCCTAGCCCTTTTTTTTTTTTTTTTTTTTACTTGTTTGAGACAGGGTCTCGCTAAATTACGCAGACTACCTCTGGTCTTGGACTTGTGATCCTCCTGCCTCTGCCTCCCAAACCGCTGGGATTACAGGCATGCGCCACCATGCCCGGCGATTATTCCAATTCTTTTAGCACGCATTGGTACCAGGCCTGAGGTGGGCTGGGTCCATGCTACTTGAAACTTTAGTATAAGTCATGAGACAGAGCCAAGTCCCAAGGAAAGTTAGAGAGTGGGTTACAAGAACAAATTCATTCTAATGCTTAATTAGCTAGTGTCAATAGAAAAAATGCTAATGGATTGATTAGTTGGTTGGTTAAGTATCCATTGTGCACCTTTTCTGCGCAATGGCAGTATTCAGGGGCTTAGGTAAGGGGACCATGAAAGAAGAAGATTTTGTCTTCTATCATATCTTCTAGTTGAGTTTCTTCCTTTGTTGCATTCACTTATACATTTGTTACATATATTATTGAATTCTTTACATAAGAAGAGACTATGTGGAGCTGGCAACCAAATCTTGTTCCCAAAAAAGGCACTGTATAATTTGGATGATTTATGCAATTGCCATGGAGAATACATCAGAGAACAAAATGTAAATAGTCACGAATCCCAGTGAGTTCCAGTGCCCTCAGATGCTCCAGCCGTATTCAGGATTTCCACGCCCACGGCTCCGTGGGAACACGCTAGCGATTCAGACATCAGCAAAAAGGAACAGCTCGCCACCCTTAAAGATCACATCCCAGAATCCCATCGGGACTCCAAATCCCAGAAACTCACGGCAAAACCTATTCAAGGTGCCGGGAAGGCCGATCGCGGACGCGACCAAGTTGGGAATCTGGGGTGGGAGGCTGTAGCATTCCCCACCTACCGTTTTTCCTCCTGGGAAGAAGCTTTTATAGAACTGAAGTGGTGGATTGTCTATCCAAGTTCCCACGGGAGGGTCCATCCTGGCGTGTTTGGTATTATGGCTAGAGGTGCCCACGCCTTCGCCTCCCTCTGTTGCCCCCCGTGAGGATGGTGCGGCCCGGCGCTGCGGCTCCTTTAGCACGGTCGATGGTTGCGCCCGCCCAGCCCCGGAATGTGCGCCTCCGGAGCAAGCGGGGTGGGCGGGGCCGCGGCGGGGAGGCGGGCTGGGCCCGGGCGGCGGTAGGGGCGGCCGCGGCGGCCGCGGGCGGTAGGAGGAGCTGCGCGGTTCCGGCTGGCCCAGGAGGCGACCCTTGGGTAAGTGCCGCAGGCGAGGCGGCCGGGTGGGCGAGCGAGCGGCCGCGGCTGCCCCGCGGGCTCGGCGGCGGAGGTCCGCGCCCGCGCGCCCCGCACACCCTCGGCCTCCGGCGTCCAGCGGGGGATTGGCGATGCCGACCCAGAGGGACAGCAGCACCATGTCCCACACGGTCGCAGGCGGCGGCGGCGGGGACCATTCGCAGCAGGTCCGAGTGAAAGCCTACTACCGCGGGTGAGTGGCGCGGGGCGGGGGAGCGAGCGGGCTTGGCCCGGCGCAGGGAGGGCGAGGGGGTGGCCGCGGGTGGTGGGGGCGGGTTGGGCCGGGTGGGCAGCTCGGGGGGTCGGTGATGGTGACCCCATGAGACCCGGAGGAGTGAGCGGGCGTCCGATCGCGGCCACCCGAAGGCGGCGTGCAGGGCGCTCGGGGAGTCAGGGATTGAGGATCTGAGTGCAGTCGACAAGAAATCTTGGAATGGAGTGGGTGCACCTGGTGGGGACCAGATACCTACCGAGAGGTTTGCAAATGTTTTATGTCGTTCATCTGGGTGTACCTGCCGTTAGGAGTTGTAGATTCCGTGCGACACCTCAGCTAACTCAGTTTGCTGTGGGGTTAAAAGGCAGGACCCAGGGGTTAACTGGCCATTTTGATTACCAACAGGCCTGAAGCCTCTCGTTTTTTCTAAGTCAGGTTTATCTTCTTCGTCTTAGAAATAATTCGTGAAGCGGATCTGGACTATAGTCAGACTGCCAGTAAGTTAGACAAGGGAGTTTTGTACTTAAGAGTAAACTTGATGCATTTTCAAGGATGTGCATTAGGTACTTAAGTGTCGCCAGGATTAAGGGGCAAATGTGTAAATAAACATTTTGTGAACTCTTTTTGTCAGTGTTGTTTCAAGGACCATCCAGTAGGGTGAAATATTGCAAGGTGAGATGCGGAAGAGACATGGCTTTAAATACTTCGATCTTTACTCATACAATCACCTAAGTTATAACCTCTGTGGTTACCAGAAATAATCCAGACCTAAAATCATCGTGTGAAATCATGCTCTATCATCAGTAACATAAAGTACTCCCCTTCCTTTGAATTCAATTTGGTTTGAATTTTTTTTGAGATAATTATATTTAGGAGCGTTAGTAAGGTGAAAGGCTAGCGTGAGCATAAACACTGGAGACTAAGGATCAGCAGAAAAGCCAGCTGCTTTCGCCTGTCTTACTGCTTGTCTAGGCAGAAGTAAATTGCTTTAAAAAAAACCTCAAGGACTACAAGATTGAATGCAATGCATACTTTTACATTCCAGAGAGGACCAAGTGAAGACAGCAAACTTCCAGATCTCCTCTCGTTTTGATTTCAAAGAAAACATAAGTCCTACATGTCTTATTGATTAGATGTAAGGACTTTTTATTTTGCTGTCATTGAACCTCTGGCCTCAATTAACCTTGATTGCGTTCAGAAGTAACTTATAGGAGTTATATTGGAAACTACTATAATTATTTTTACTTAACGCAGATAAAAGAGGTTTTGATTTTAAAGAAATGACCGAGGTTTTTTTTGTTTTTCTGTTTTTTGTTTTCTAAGTTTGTAGTTGTCACAAAGCTGTTCTGACCATTTTTGGTTTATGGTCAGCCATGAACTTTGCAAGATGAGAAAAAACTTTTTTTTTTTTTTTTTTTTAAACCTTACCTGTAATTTGGTAGATGAGATAGTTCATTTTAAGCTGGCAGTCCACATAAATTGTTAGGTACAGAGAATGAAATAGAGTGGATTTTTAAAAGGAGTTTTATTACTGATAGCTTAACAGTCTAGGTTTAGAAATGAATACATGTACATGATAGGAAAGAACAAATTGCACAGAGGTGTGAAACAAAAGGGCTGCCGTTTAGCTCAGGTGGCAGAGTGCTGCTCTGCGCTCTCTGAGGCCCTGGGTTCGATCCCCAGCACTGCAAAAGTGGGAGAAAGTCTAGGTTTAGAAATGAATACATGTACATGGTAGGAAAGAACAAATTGTACAGAGGTGTGAAACAAAAGGGCTGCGGTTTAGCTCAGGTGGCAGAGTGCTGCTCTGCGCTCTCTGAGGTCCTAGGTTCCATCCCCAGCACTGCAAAAGTGGGAGAAGGATGTGGCAGCCTTCTCCCAAAATAATCTCAAAACAATCAGCCATTGAAAAGCCCTGTGATGGTGGCTGAGTCGGACTAGACTCAAGGGCACCTAAGAACAACAATGAAACAAAAGTGTCCCATCTCATCCCCCAGCCTCCACAGGTTGCTGCTGTTGGCAGTTTATTTCTGGTTCTTCTGAAGATTGCATTTACTACTTTAAAAGCTGGACTTACATTTCGTGAAGTATCAGCTTTAGATAGTATTGATTGATTCCTTGCACTGAAAGATGAAAAATTCAGTGCATACTACCTTCTGCCTCTTGTCCTCTGTGGTCTCAATTTTTGTTTGTTGACTTATTATTTTTAGTTCTCTAGTTTGTTTTGATGGCTTTCAATAATGCAAATTCTTGACTTGTTAAACTTATATAGGCTTCAGTGACTGTAAGATGGAGAAATTAGTGCTTCATTTTTCTCTCATTTTTATTAGTTTGACAGTGTGAACAGGTAATCATTGAAAATCATTTTTAGCTTCTCCTTTGGAAAGCAAAGTCGGCTGTGCTTTAGGAATATAGATATTCTATAGATATTTTATTAATTGCTCCAATTATTTAAAAAAGGAGAGAATAGAGACACACAACTTTTTTTTTTACAGAACATTCTAGTTGTCTTTTGAAACTTAGAAATTTTTGCTAAGACACAAATAACCCCTTGCTCTTTAGTACTTTCTATTCAATGAAATCTTCATAATAGTGCATTCATTTCAAGCCTTATTTAAAGACATCAGTACACTCTAAACTGTACCAGTTTTTGTCCTCTTAAATTAGATGTTAAGATTATGTTTATTAACAATAGTTTAAATTGATAATTCTGATATTACAGTCAGCTCCTCATTAGTATCCATGAAACTAAAATGAGTCACCAACAAGAATACTTAATGAACAAGTTGCCCAACTAAAACCCCTACCTGGACAGGTAGCATTTGAAAAAGGTTTCTTTTCTGTCAGACCTTCTCATTGACTGTTATCACATAACTTTTCCGTTTTCCTTTCTAACGGTATTTCTTTTCAGTGAATGTTGAATCTTGGGATAGCCCCCCCCCCTTTTTTTTTAGTGAATAGATTGATCTCTCCTGTCAAATATGTACACAGTATTCTCATTCTGCTAAATTTGATCCTAGTAATAGAGGGATTATTTAAGCTGCGTTTTGTGATATCTGCCTAGATAGAATAGACATTTAATTTGGTTTCTTTCTAGTTTTTTTTTTTTTTTTTTGTGTGTGTGTGTGTGGTACTGGGGGTTGAACCCAGGGTCCCCGCGCTTGCATGCTCTGCAAGTACTGGACCACTGAGCTGCACCCTCAGCCCATTTTCTTACTTTTTGAGACAGGGTCTCTCTAAGTTATGCAGACTGCGTATGATCTCAAACTTGCGATCCTCCTGCCTCTGCCTCCCGAGCCGCTGGGATTACAGGCGTCCGCCACCGCGCCCGGCATGGTTTCTTTCTAGTTTTCAAGCAGATTAATAGCGCTAAGAATCTGATTTTACTGGAGACCAATCTAAGAGTGCCTGCCTCATGGCCTGCACTCTTCTTTCCCCAATGTGGGAGCTTCTCACTGAGTGGCCTTCTTCAATCATTACCTAGTTTGGAGGAAGAGAAACAGGTTTTGTTGGTTAGTGATAGATTGCCATTGTATGTGCTTACCCTTATATAAAGTTACTTGATATTATGGGATAGAATTTAACCAGATAATGTCTGGATTACTCCTTTCTTTCTTTCTTTCTTCTTTTTTTTTTTTTTGGAACTGGGGGAATTGAACCTAGGGCCTCAAGTTTGCAAGCTTTACAAGCATTGTACCACTGAGCTGGTCCCCCAGCCCACTTTTTTACTTTTTATTTTGAGACAGGGTCTTGCTAAACTACGGAGGCTGCCTCTGGTCTTGAACTTGTGATCCTCCTCCCTCTATCTCCTTAGTTGCTGGGATTACAAGTGTGAGCCACTGTGCCTGGCTTTCATTTCTTTACATTATATATGTGTGGGAAATTTTGCAAAAATTAAGCCACTGCTATTGAGCAGTGATAAAAATCCAGAGGATTTCTTCTGTGCACATCTAGATATAAAAAAGATGAGCTCTCTCTCTCTCTCTTTTTCTTTTTTCTTCTCTCTCTTTTTTTTTTTTTTTTTTTTTTTTTTTTTTTTTTTTTTTTTTTTTTTTTTTTTTTTTTTTTTTTTTTTTGTGGCGCTGAGGATCAAACCCAGAACCCCACTCACGCACTTGCTTTGCCACGGAGCCACATCCTGAGCTTGAGATTGTTAACTCTGTGTGTTTGGAATGCTTATAGCTCTTTCAGCAAAGATGTACATAGGCTCTTTCTCATGAACAAGTCTTGGCAAGATTTGTTTTTAAAAGTATTGCAAAATTATTGTAGCAATATACTTTAGTAATGGCTCTGAGGAAATTTTTTAAAAGAGTACCTTGAGTTAAAGGTTAGGGGAGTGGCAGCCTGATTGGTCCTGGAGCTTCTGAACTAGCACTCAGCCATAGGGCAGCTGACGCTTGGCTTGGCCAGAAAGAGGAAAACAGGATGTGGTGGCCTCAGACCAAATAAAAATATAAACAAACAAACAAATAATCCACTCAGAAATTTGAAGGAGAGAGTCTGGAGATGAATTGCTTGTGAGCACTGGAGACCGAAGCTAAAGAGTTGGAGGGAGAAACGGGAGAGGCCAGAAGTGCCCGTGTGCAAACTGAAGGTCTGAAGGAGGAGAAACTGAGAAACAAGAGAAAGCAGCAGCTCTGTGCAGAAAATCGTTCCTAGAGGTGATTTGTCCATGATGGCTTTCTAATGGAACACCCATCGCCCCCCTTTTTCCTTTAATTACAATTATTAATGCTTACTAATTGTACCTGTTAATGGATTTCGGGAGAAGGACCCCAAAAACAGTCATCTATTGAAAACCCTATGAACAGCAGAGAAGCACTGACAATAGTGTTTCGCCTGTTGTATGTAGGGTCACTATGAGTCGAATACTGACTGGATGGCATCTAACAACAACATTAATGAGTTTCACTGTGTCACATCCCCTGTAAAGTAATTTGAGTGTCTGTTTTTTATGGCTGAAATCCTAATTAAAACATGAATTTGTAAAATGCCAGTCTTGCTTAGAATTTCAAATACTCAGAGGCTATTTAAACTGGGTTTGGTAAATATTGTTGAACACCTCCTATGATCTAGGCCTGTGGTGCTCTCCAGGGCACAGAGGATATAAAGGTAGATAATAGAAGGCTCTGCCTTTGAGGAACTCAGAGACTTGGAGAGAACGATATATAGGAGTTAGACTATAGAGGATTAAATTTGATGTGTGTGCACACAAGTGTGTGTGTGTGTGTGTGTGTGTATGTGTGTAATGTACTTGAAGAAAAGTGGGTACTGGGGAAGAGTTTGAGAGTAAGGGAAGCCTTCATAGAGGATGGAATGTCTGAGGTTTTTAAGGGGTCAATAGAAGGGGTCGGACGTGTAGCTTAGTAAGCATATGTTTAACAAGTTTGAGTACCTGGATTCAATCCCTAGTTCTGCCTCCTAAAAAAGGATTTAAATAGAAGTTTGCATGGTGAATGATGAGGTCATTCCAGGCACTGAAAAACTGGAAGATAAGGGTGGGGGATTTGGACCAGCTCTGTTGTTAGTTTTGTTCTCATTCCTTATTAGGCTATAAAGTGTGAAGTGGGCCCTGAGGAGAAGTGAGGCCAAGAGAGTTCATAGGGGCTAGATCATGAGGATCCTTGAGTATCATACTGCAGAGTTCAAGATGTTTTCTCATGGGTGAAGATCTTAAAGAAGAGAGATGTTTGCATTTTAGAAAGGTCACTCTTGGAACCAGTAGGGGAGAAGGTTTGGTAGAGGGTAAGATCATTTTGGAGGCTTATGAACTGGTCCAAGGAGATGGAAAGGATGTAGAGCCAATGGAGATTTTAGGGAGTACAACTGACATGAATTAGAGACTTACTGGCTGTCATGGGGAGGAATTTGAAAACTCAAAGATTTCTTGTATGAAAGAGACTGAGAAGCAGGTTAGTCACAGGAGAATACAGAAAGAGGAGATTTGTGGGGAAGGTAATTCATTACCTGAAACAATTGTAGTTCTTGATAGATATGAGACATCCGAGTGAAATGTGCAGAATTAACTCAACAGTCACTTATTTTGTGTGTGCATCATGCGTGACAGCTAACCAATGTAGGTATGTGGCTGAGAATGATAGAAAGAAAAATGCTGTCCATGACCAAGCATGAATCACAAAGGCAAAGTGCGAAAACTAAATTGTAAAAATACAGAAATACATGAAATGGAAAATTTCACGTGTAGCCTCACCCTCCCACTTTCTAGGGGTAGCCATTGTTAACATTTTGGGGTGTTCCACATCATATCAAAAGATCTGTAAGTGGAGATACATATTCACATATACACATAGACACACCAGTTTATTTCTCCAGTAAATGGGTTCATATTTCTCTATATGCTTTTGGAGCGTGATTTTTTTCATTCATGGTCATCTTTTCATGCCAGCATAGACAGATAAGCAGATCTTTTTCTTTATAGTTGATACATAGTTTTCGAGAATATTATTATACCATAATTATACTCCACCCCCACTGGGATGGAGATACTGGGGATCGAACCCAGGGCCCTGTGCATGGTAGGCAAATGCTCTACCACTGAGTGACATTCCCATCTCTTATTTAATCTTTTTTTAGATTGATGAACATTTAAAGCTATCTTCATTAGATCACTGTTTCAAACAGTGTTCAAGTAACATCCTTATAGTTAATATATATTCCTGCAAACATGGCTGAAGATAATTCCATTTTGAAATTTGATATTGTGCTCTCCAAAATTTAGTAATTCTCCGCAGTAGTGTAGGAGTGAAACTTTTTCTTTATGCTCCCATTGTATATTGTAAGTTTTTTCACAATTGATTGGCAAAAAATAGTTAACTTTTTAAATAAGTATTTTTATATTGACTATATTTCCTCTGTATTGTCTTCGGTATTAACCTCTGTATTAACCATTCATGTGTGCGTGAGTGAGTGTGTGTGTGTGTGTGTGTGTGTGTTAGAAAGGGTCTCACTGTGTAACCCAGACTAGCCTGGAATTTTCTCTGGGGCCCAGGCTGTCCTTGTTGTTGTTGTTAGGTGCCGTTGTCTCGGGAGTGGGCTGCCACATCCTTCTCCCGTTTTTGCGGTGCTGGGAATCGAATTCGGGACCTCTGAGACTGCAGAGCGGCACTCTACCAAATGAGCTAAATCCCAGCCCACAGGCTGTCCTTAGACTGTACATATTCCTGCCTCGGCCTTTGAGTACTAGAATTACAGGGGAATGCCATCACACCTGGCTCTGTTTTTCTGTTGTGTTACTTTTCTCATTAATTTGTTGACGGGACATTGACATTTTGTCTGTTATAGTTGTATTTCTCAATCTGTTTGCTTGTCTGGAGTTTTTCATTTTTATATAATCAAATCTGTCCTTTTTCCCCTTCCTGGCGGCTTCTTGGTTGGCTGCCTTAGAGTGTTTCTCATCTAAAAATATTTTACTATTTTTCTTTTGCAGCTTTTTAAGTAATTGTCGTTTCAATTAATTTGGTATCTTGGGGTTTAGTTACTTGTAGTGTTTGATACAACTTATTTAAAAGATTATTGTAAAAAGCTCTTTCTTTCTTTCTTTTGCAGTACTGGAGGTTGAACCCAGGGCTTTGCGCCTGTGTGCTTTGCAAGTGCTGTGCCACTGAGCTTCACCCCCCAGACCATTTTTTTACTTTTTTTTTTTTTTTTTTTTTTTTTTGAGGTAGGGTCTCACCAAATTATACACACTACCTCTGGTCTCGAACTCGTGATCCTCCTGCCTCTGGCTCCCGAGCCACTGGGCTTGCAGGCGTGTGACACCACACCTGCCTCTAAAAAGTTATTCTAATACTATTTTTGGAGAGGTCATCCTTTCACCACTGATTTGAAATGATACTTTTGTTATATATTATATTTCCCACAGTGTACATTCTATTCTGTTTCATTGATTTTTGTGGGGAGAGATCTGTTTTTGCATATGATTTGTTTGATTATTGTAATATTGTTAATTTTGAGGTTATGGGAAGGCTCATTATTAATTTTTTATTCCTCACTTTTTTGGGCTATTTTCTTGCCCAGATGAGTTTCAGGTTTTTGTAGTCCTTGTCAATCTCACTTGCATTTTGATTTTGAACTGTATTGAGTTTATGGTTTGAGAACTGATAGTTTCATAATATTGCCTTGTAAAGTGTGATATATACCTATTCATGTCATTTGTTTTTCATAAGATTTTATGGTCTTATTCCGTATGTCTTACATATTTCTTACTAAATTACTCATATACTTTTTATAATTTTCTTGCTTTTGCAAATGGGATCTTTTATTCTCCTGGGCTTATCATATGCTTTTTTTCCCCCCTGGTGCTGGGAATTGAACTCAGGGTGTTATACATGCTAGGCAAGCACTTCACTACTCAGCTACAACCCCCTCCTTCCTTTTTTTTTTTTTTTTTTTTTTTTTTTTTTTTTTTTTTTTTTTTTTTTTTTTTTTTTTTTTTTTTTTTTTTTTTTTTTTTCTTTTTTGAGTTAGGGGTCTTACTGTGTTCCCTGACTAGCCTTGAACTCCTGGGCTTTAAGTGATCCTCCTGCCTCAAACTCCTGAGTAGGGAGAATTACAGTGCGAGTCACTCTGCTCAGCTTTAAACCACTTCTTTTTGGATGCTTAAATTGAACTGGCCACTTTGTGAACAATTTCTTAGTTAAGTGTCTAAGAATCTATTAACAGATGTCATCTATAACAGTTTTGGTGCCTCTTTTCTGTATCTTGTTTTTTCAGTCTTAATCATTTGGTGGTGGTGGTGGTGGTTGTAAGGTGCCGTCGAGTCGAGTCCAACTCATAGTGACCCTGTGTACAGCAGAACGAAACACTTCCCGATTCTGTGCCAGGCACTCGATGTTATTTATGTTTAAGCCCATTGTTGCAGACATTGTGTCACTCCATCTAGTGGAGGGTTTTCCTTTTTTTGTTGACCTGCCACTCTCCCAAACATGATATCTTTCTCCAGGGATTGGTCTCTCCTGACTACATGTCCGAAATATGTAAGGGGCAGTCTAGCCATCCTTGCTGCCAAGGAGCACTCTGGTTGCACTGCTAGGACAGATCTGTTGGTTCTTTTGGCAGTCCATGGTATTTTCCAAACTGTTGAATTTTAGTGATGACCTTTTTATTTTATTTTTTGTTTTCATTTTTTTGAGACCAGATCTCACCTTGTAGCCCAGGCTTACCTCAATCTCACTGTGTAGCCCAGGCTGGCTTCAAACTCTTGATCCTCCTGACTCAACCTTCTGAGTCTTGCCATTGCAGGTGTGTGCCCCCATGCCTGGCCTAGCAATGTTCTTTTAATGAAATGTACTGGTAATCAGTAATGAGAAAAATTTCATGAAATATCTCCAAAGATGCTTCTTTCTCTTTGAAATATATCAAAGAACATAATTTTGCAATATACCTATATGTTTCAAGAATTGTGCTATGTGCTTTGCACTTATTTTTAATCTTCACTGTAATAATCAAAGAAAGATATTGTCTCCATTTTACAGATGATAGATTGAGAGTAAATGACACTATAAAGCTGGGTTATAACCTTTGAGGAACTTCTTTCTTTTTTACTGTATTGATGGGCTTAATAACATTGTTTTTTTGCTTTATTATCAAATTCTTTTTTTTTTCTTTGTAGTACTTGAAGGTTAAACTCAGAGCCTCACACATACTTTGCAAGTGCTCTACCATTGCGCTGCACCCCAGCCCATTTTTTAATTTTTTATCTTGAGTCAGGGTCTTGCTAAGCTGCACAGGCTGCCTCTGGCCTTCAATTTGTGATCCTCTTGGCCCTGCCTATTGCTGGGATTGCAGACCTGTGCCACTGTGTATGGCTGTCAAGTTCATATTTCACGGTTGTTATTTTGAGTCCGCTTTCTACCTTTTTGATTATTAAAAAGTGGAAATTTCATTGACTTTTTAATAACTACTTATTAAGTTGGAAACGGGGCTGAGGTTTAGCTCAGTAGAGTGTTGCTTTTTCCTCTCTGAGGACCCTGGCTCAGTCCTCAGCACCACAAAAAAAACAGAAGAAAGTGGCATTCCCAAAGCAATCCTGAAAACAATCAGCCATTGAATACCCTATGAGGGTCGCTATGAGTCGGGCCTGACTCCATGGCACCTAACAACAACAAGAACAACTTTGAGATTGTGCCATTAAAACCATTGCTTTTACCATCCGTGGATAATCCTGCCTAAACCAATTTTTGTACTGGTGATTAACAAAGAAAAATTTTCTTAAATATTCTGTATTTAGTTTAGGTATTTAGTTTATGTTGAGATAGCAGAAGAACTGAATGAGTCTTTCTTGGGTTTATTTTTAAAAGAAATTAATGTTAAGGAAAAACTTCAGACTTAACATTTTAGAACACAGGAACATTGTATGCTTACAGCAGTTTATCTTCTGAAGCCCACTAGCAGAATTAAAAATGCTGTTTTTCCTTTTTTTTTTTTTTTTTTTTTGTGGTACTGGGGGTTGATCCCAGGGCCTCACGCCTGCATGCTTTGCAAGTGCTGGACCACTGAGCTGCACCCCCAGCCCTTTTATTTTTTTTCCTTACTTCCTGAGACAGGGTCTCACTAAGTTACATAGACTTCCTCTAGTCTCAAACTTGCGATCCTCCTGTCTCCGCCTCCCAAGCCGCTGGGATTACAGACGTGCGCCACCACGCCCAGCTCTGTTTTTCCTTTTTAAAAAATATTTAAGTGAAATTATATGTCATTTGGGCTGACCGCAGTGGCACATGCCTGTAATCCCAGCAACTCTGGAGGTGGAGGCAGGAGGATTGCAAGTTTGAGGCCAGAGGCAGCCTATGTAATTTCAGCAAGACCATGCCTCAAGATAAAAAATTTAAAAAAGGGCCAGGGGTGCAGCTCAGTGGTAGATCACTTGCAAAGTTTGTGCAAGGCCCTGGGTTCAGCCCCCACAGTACCATACATACCCAAAAAAGTGCCATTTGGGGAATCTTTGTGGTAAAGCAGACTAATCTGTTGAAGATCAGTGGCAAAATAATTGATGCTAATGTTGAGTTAAATCAGAAAAAAAATCTGTGCATAATTTGTTTTGCATCTTTGGCATATAATACCTTCATTTTATGGCTCAATTTTAGCTTTGTTTTTAAATAAGGACCTGGTGATTGTGTAGTTTATGAACATGGCGCTTTCCCAATTACCTAGCAGGTGTTTATACAAAACTCCCTGAAACGCTCTAGCTCCTGGAGCTTGTGGAACGGTAGTTGACAAAGCTCTTGTTGAGGCTCTTCAAGATGTATGTAATTAGACTTTTAAAATATTATTTGGGTGCTTTAAAAATATTTGGCACATTCCTGTAATACCAGCCCTCAGGAGGCTGAGGTGGGAGGATTGGGAGTTCAGGACCACCCTAGGTGACACAGTGAGGTCAGGTCTCCCAAAACCCAAACCCAAAACCGAAAAACCCCCAAAACAACCACAAAAAGTCCTATGTTCTGATAAATATTTTTAGCACTTAAAAAGCAGTTTCTGAAAATCATTGTTATTTACTCATATGCTTACTGTGTATTAACTTGAATTCCATGTGTAATTTAATAAGGAAGTCATAGTTTATGCTACCCAACACAATTTTCCCCGTTGCATTCAAAAAAGATCAGTTCATCCTTTTCATTCACAAAGAGATTCTATAGAACTTTTTCTTGTCATTTAACTCGAAAATATACCCTCCCAATCTGTCTAGCTTCATGTTAGTAGCTTTGAGAGTCCTTTGAAACAAACACGTTCTCATTTAATATTATTGAAAGAAGAAAATATTATATATTTTTATTTTCTATTTTATAAAATTTAAAACTATTTAAAATGATTTTTGTTTATAAAATTTAAATGTTTTATTTTACTTTGTTTCATTAGGAAATAAATTTCATAATACAATACCTTTACATGGTAAAGAAATTAATAATTTCTATCCTTCAGAAGCCTGCCGCCATCGCACTGTGGTGTCTGATCCCGTCAGATCTCAGAACCTAAGCAAGATCGGGAGGTACTTGGATGGGAGACCACCTGGGAACACCAGATACTATAGGCTTCAGAGAAGGACCTGGCAGCCCACTCCCAAAAAACAATCCGCCATTGAAAACCCTATGAATAGCATAGAAACACTAACAATAGTGTTTCGCCTGTTGTACAAAGGGTCGCTATGAGTTGGATACCAACTCAACGGCACCTAACAATTAATAAGACTTTAATAATTTGTCGTTTCAGTTTTCTGTCATACCAGACAACCTTTAGGAAGCAAATGATTTCTACTATATCAAATTGTAAGCATCCATCTGTTACTTTTAGAAGGTAGAATTATTTTTGTCTAATGAGTTTACTTCTATTTAAAGTACTGTAAGAATATACAATTTAAAAATTAAGCCAGGTGCAGTGGTGCATGCCTGTAATCCCAACAACTTGGAATGTAGAGGCAGGAGGATCACAAGTTCAAGGCTAGAGGCAGCCTGCATAACTTAGTGAGACACTGACTCAAAATAAAAAGTGAAATATGGGCTGGGGGTGTAGCTCAGCAGTAGAGTGCTTGCCTGAGGCCCTGGATTCAACCCCAAATACTGAATGAATGAATGAATGAATGAATAAATAAATAAATAAAAATAAATAAAATAAAATAAATGTTATTGTTAGGTGCCATCTGGTCAGGTCCAA
Source organism: Pedetes capensis (assembly GCA_007922755.1). NCBI lineage: Eukaryota > Metazoa > Chordata > Mammalia > Rodentia > Pedetidae > Pedetes > Pedetes capensis. Next base: position 8,938 of record VMDO01019256.1, on the reverse strand, counting down.
CCCATAGTGACCCTAGGTACAACAGAATGAAACACTCCCAGATACTATGCCAGGCCTGGCACTATTGTCAGTTTTTCTGGTATTCATAGAGTTTTCAGTGGCGGATTGTTTAGGGAGTGGGTTGCCAGATCCTTCTTCCTAGCCTGTAGCACGTGGTATTCTCAGGCAGTCTCCTGTCCAAGGACTGACTCACCTTAGCTTTCTAGATCAGGTGGGGCCACATGCCAGGGTGCTGTGGCTGCAGACAAATAAAATACATAAAAATATAAAAATTATTTAATGTATTTAGTGTACCATATGCTAAGCACTATTCTAAGTGTTATAAAAATTAATCCATGAAATCCATATAACATCATCTGAGGCATTATCACTCCCATTTTTATAGATGAGAAAATTAAGGCACAGAAAAGTTAAATAACTCACCTCAGGTCACACAATTAGCTGGTAAATTAGAGTGCCTAGGTTCAGATACAAATGTGGGAAAATTATCCTTGGTTCTTGTTCCCAAGGAATGGTGATAAAGTGAAAGTCAGGAGTCAGTTTTTAAGTAGAAAAAGGAGTGATTTTATTAAGAGAAATGGGAATGACTATACTCTGAGAGCCCACAAAGTAGGTTGCTCAGAGGGAGTCAGCAGCCCAATGGTTGAAGGTGCGTCTTTTCTTTTTTATACAGTCACTTATTTGCCAGGGAGTTCAGATAACATTAGGGTGAGGCTAGTGTAGAACCAATTTTCTAGGGATTCCTGGCTAGATATTGATAGGGTATCTCTTCGTGATCTCCTCTGGTGACTCTTGCAAGGATTCCTCATGGCTAGCCATAACCTTACTGGAATGTGGCTTTGTGATTTTGATCCCTGGCAGGCCCATTTCTCCGGCCGGTCATTCTTGACTGCTCCCTAACATTCCTCCTTCAGGAACTGGAAACCCTAAAATCTTTTAGGGTGGTTGTTGTTGTTAGTTGTTGTTGAGTCATGTCTGACTCATAGTGACCCTCATAGGGTTTTTAATGGCTGATTGTTTCGGGATTGCCTTGGGACTGTACTGCCACATCCTTCTCCCATTTTTGCAGTGCTGGGAATCGAACTTGGGACCTCGGAGACTGCAGAGCAGTGCTCTACCAACTGAGCTAAATCCCAGCCAAAATCTTTTAGGGTAGGAGATGTTGAGTCAAACATGGCTACTTCCTGTGAAATTGGCAGTAGGCCTAAAGGACGATGATTTCCAGCTCTTGCTGGCTTTCAGCAAGGGAAGAGCCATCGTGAAGTCCTTGGTATGGAGCAGAATCAGTGCTTGAGGCAGTAGGAAGGGGCTGCATGACATCACCATTTGGAATTTGATTGCTTCCAACCTGGAAGATACCAATCATACCAGGAGGTTATGTAAGCATGGACTAAATATACAGAGCAAGATTAGAAATAATAAGGGGCTGTAGGGGCCACAAGGTTCCAAATCTATGCATAGAAATTAGGGTTGTCCCAGCCAAGACGTCTGTCTTGGAGAAGTGAGACTATTGCTTAAATATGTTTTGAGGGGAGGGTACATTTCCCTGGAGTTTGACAGCCCTTGGGGTACTTAGTAAGACTTGGTGAGGTCCTATCCAAATGCACTGATGTATATATAACTGTAGAAGTGCGCCGGGTGTGGTGGCGCATGCCTGTAATCCCAGCGGCTCGGGAGGCGGAGGCAGGAGGATCGCAAGTTTGAGACCAGAGGTAGTCTTTGTAACTTAGCGAGACCCTGTCTCAAAAAGTAAAAGTTGGGCTGGGGCTGCAGCTCAGTGGTCCAGCACTTGCAGAGGACGTAAGCGTGAGGCCCTGGATTCAACCCCCAGTAGAGCAAAAAAAAAAAAAAAAAAAAAAAAAAAAAAAAAAAAAAAAAAAAGTGCTAGTGGGACTGGGAGTGTGGACTTTTATAGCTGGAGTCAAGATGCCACAGGTGTGGCTAGAGGCTGCTGGAATTTTTCAGCCTTTTTGAACACTGTGTCTACTGGTGTCTTTTAAAGTAGATTTTATAATAATTGACATAGCATTTACAGTTTATTTTGGATCTTAAGTCTAATTCTTTTTACTTTATATTATGACCGATTATTCCATATTTGGATATATTTTTTCTGCTAGGTGTTTAAGACCAGGTTGTTGTTGTTAGGTGCCGTCGAGTCGATATCCGACTCTTAGCGACCCTCATAGGGTTTTCGATGGCTGACTGTTTCGGGATTGCCTTGGGAGTGGAGTGCCAGGTCCTTCTCCCATTTATGCAGTGCTGGGAATTGAACTTGGGACCTCAGAGACTGCAGCGCAGCGCTCTACCAACTGAGCTAAATCCCAGCCCCTAAGACCAGGTAGGATGCCAAAAAATTAACCTTTTTGTTTCCGCTTGTTAGGTTCAGTCGAATCTCCTTATGGATTGTTTTGGGGGTCTTATTAGGAACACCTAGGCCCCTTTTGGGAGAAGGACCTGGCAACCCACTCCCAAAAATCAATCCACCATTGAAATCCCTATGAACAGCAGAGAAGCACTAACAATAGTGTTTTGCCTATTGTAGGTAGGGTCGCTATGAGTCGGATACCGACTGGATAGCACCTAACAACAACCAAGGCCCCTTTAGTTCCTCCTGTATCAGTTGTGCCATCTGTCACGATGAGTCTGCGTCTTGCTAACCACATGCCTTCCCTTGGAAGCTCTGGGGACATTGCGCTCTTCAGTGATTCTCCTCTTTGCAGAGTGTGCACTGGTCAGCATCAATCTCTGGAGTCTCTGCAGCCTCTCTGATCCAGAGGACAGGTGACTTGCCAGATTCCTAGGGCCCTTTTGAGGGATCTCATCGTCTCCTGGGTTGTGGCTGACCTGGGACAAGGGCCAAAATATTGGCTGCCCTCTTAGTCCTATTATCCTGATTGGCTTTGGCTTCCAATTCTTGGTTGTTGAGAACCCAGAAGGTCAGTATAAATAGTCTTGAAGAAGGAGTAATGGATTTTAATTTTAACTTTTGTATAACATTTAGCTATAGCTTAGACATTTAGCACCTTTAGCTCTCAGATGTATGTTTTAATCACACATACATGGTGGCAAACATTTTGTAATTACCTAAGATAATAGTTGCTCACTTAACTACAATCATAAAGTGATCATTTGAAAGACTTTAAAACAGATACTTACACAAATATTTACTCGAACAAGATTTAGTTTCCTAAGTAGTTAAAAGCTTGGTAAAGTCATTGTTTTTAGTTGTTGTTAGGTGCTGTAGAGTTGGGTCTAACTCATAGCAATCCTATGTGCAACAGAACAAAACACTACCTGACACTGTGCCATGCCTGGCACTATTGTCAGTGCTTCTCTGCTGTTCATAGGATTTTGGATAGCTGATTATTTTTGGAGTGGGCTGTCGGGTCCTTCTCTCAAGTTTACAGCATCTGATGTTCCTAGGCAGTCTCCCATCCCAGTACTAACCAGACCTGACCTTACTTCGCTTCCGAGATCTGATGAGATCAGACAACAGGGTGGTATGGCTACAGGCGGTAAAGTCATTAGAAAGTACAAATACACAAATAATTATCTTAACAGAGTATAAAATCCTTGTGTCTTTAAGTCAGATTTTTGTAAATGTTACTATGAACAGATAAGTACTCTGAGAAAGCCTTATAGTTTTAAACAGAACCTCTAACCGTGATCAACCCAATTTTACTTTCCCATTGTCTCTGTAAGTTTATCTTTGACAAATCTTTTGCAACAGACTCATACCATCTGCTCCACGCTTTAATCTTCCGACTTTGAATCCATCTATTTCCATCTTGGAAGAACCTTTTACTTTGGAACAAAACTTTATTTTACCATAGCCAACCCGATCATATATATCTATTCCACAAACCTTTTTGCAACATAGTTTAACCTTCTGGTTTTGTCCTCATCTATTTTCATTTTGGAAAAATCTTTAGGAAAAAAAATTGCTTTTTACCATACTAAATCCTTTTTTATCTAAAAGCATTTCCTTTAACTTTCTAGATCTCCTTTCCTTTACTCAAAAGATTTCTAGGGACGGGACTCTGCACTGGATCTCTGTTTCCCTGTTTAGCTCTGCTGTTGGCTTTCCCTGAAAGCCTAGGCATAGGGTGTTTCTGACTGTTTTCCTATCTGTCACAAAACAGATCTCTGGACCATGTTATTGAAGCTTAAACTTTTCACTCTGTTGAAGAATTTCTCACTGCCTGGTCAATAGGATATCCCCTGTATAAGCCTTAATGAGAATGCTTCATCTAAGACACTTGCTGAAACCTGCTCAACTTGCTATAGCTATTAACCCTGCTTTTGTCATTAGAGGGAGCTATTTGCCCTTTGATCTATTTCCATTAGGTAGTGTGTCATATGTGAACCTAGAGGGCCTTAGTAAGTCTTTTGATGCTGGCTAGTGGGGGACATTAGGTGTTCCCATTCAAATGGAGGGAAAAGGAGCGGAGGGCAGGGGGGCCAAGAAAGGCTCCATACCCGGGAGGAGCCATAGCCAACAATTGTCGTGCTTTCCTGTCCATTAATGTCATAAGAGACCCAAACACCTGGAGTTGAAAGGAGGTGGGAAGTTAGGAGGGCAGATGGCCTGGATACAGGAGCCTGTGATATTGCCCTGACTGGAGCAAGAAACTTATAGTGCTTCTCTGCTATTCATAGGGTTTTCAATGGCTAATCGTTTCAGGAGTGGGTTGCCATGTCCTTCTCCCTAATCTGTCTTAGTCTGGAAGCTCAGCTGAAACCTCACCACCATGGATGCTGCTGCTGGTATCTGTAATACCAGTGGCATAGCTTTCAGCATCACAGCAACACGCAAGCCCCCCACCCCCACCCCAGTATAGCAAACTGACAGACAAGTAGGGGAACAGCTTATTAGTCATTCTATTTCTTTCTCTCTCTTTCTTTCTTTCTTTCTTTCTTTCTTTCTTTTTTTTTTTCCCAGTACTGGGGGTTGAATGCTTTGCAAGTGCTGTACCATTGAGCTGCACCCCCAGCCCATTTTTGAGACAGGGTCTCACTAAATTACACAGACTACCTCTGGTCTCGAACTTGCGATCCTCCTGCCTCCGCCTCCTGAGGCACTGGGATTACAGGTGTGCGCCACTATGCCCGGCTCTTAATAGTCATTCTTAATGACAACAGAATGTACTCTAACCAAATTAGACAGAAAGGTGATTTTCTTCTTAGACAAGGGTCTAGCTATGTAACCCAAACTGGCCTTTACCTTGCAATTCTCCTGCAGCTGGATAAAAATTGCAAAGAATGGGAATACCAGAGCACTTAATTGTACTCATGAGGAATGTGTACATGGACCAGGAGGCAGTTCGAACAGAACAAAGAAACAGTCCTTGGTTTAAAGTGAGGAAAGGTATGCATCAGGGCTGTATCCTTTCACTGTACCTCTTCAACCTCTATGCTGAGCAGTAGTCTGTGAAGCTGGTGTTTATGAAGAGGAATGTGGCATCAGGATTGGAGAAAGACTCATTAACAATTTGTGCTGTGCAAATGACAAAACTTTGCTTGCTGAAACTGAAGAGGATTTGAAACATTTACTGGTGAAGTTCAAAGAACACAGCCTTCAGTATGGATTGCACCTCAATATCAAAAAAGCAAAAATCCTTACAACTGAGTCAGTAAGCAACTTCATGATAATACAGAAAAGATTGAGATTGTCCAAGATTTTGCTTTACTTAGTTCTACAATCAACAACTGTGGAAGCAACAGTGAAGAAATCAAGACGAAGGTGTGCCTAGCTCATGCCATGGTATTTTCAGGCACATCATGTGTTAGTGAAAGCTGGACATTGAGTAAGTGAGACAGGAGAATTGATGCTTTTGAATTATGGTGTTGGAGATGAATATTGAATATATCAGGGACTGCCAAAAGAACCAACAGATCCATCCTAAAAGAAGTGCAACCAGAGTACTCCTTTGAAGCAAGGATGCCTAGACTGTGTCTTAATGTATTTTGGACATGTGGTCAGGAGGGACCAATCCCTGGAGAAGGACATTATGTTTGGGAGAGTGACAAGTCAACAAAAAAAAGGAAGACCCTCAACTAGATGAACTGACACAGTATCTGCAACAATGGGCTTAAACATAAGAAGGATTGTATTGGGGAGTGTTCTATTATACAAAATTTCTGTTGTATATACTGTTCCTATGAGTCAGATCTCACTTGATGGCACCTAAGGCACCTAATATAAACCTAACAGAGCAGGAACCTGGGGCTGGGGTTGACTCAGAGTGCTGCTTTGCATGCTCTGAGGCCCTGGGTTCGATGCCCAGATTACAAAAATGGGAGAAGGACCTGAAAGCCCGCTCCTAAAACAATCTTGAAACAACCAACTTTTGAAAACCCTATGAATAGCAGAGGAGCACTGACAAAGCAAGGTCATGGCACGGTGATGGGGAGTATTTCATTCTGTTGTACATAGAGTTGCTGTGAGTCAGACCTGACTTGAATGATGAGATCCCATCCCCCATTCATGTGTTAGCTGGTGTATTAGTCGCTATAGCAGAAAAACCAACCCAAACAAACTTATGGACAAAGAGTTTTATTAGGAGCTCACAGAGAATCAGACATTAATGGTGGCAGCGCTTCTCATTGATGTCCTCATAGCATGGTGGACCAGGGAGAGAAAGAGACCTGGACTGCAGGTCTGGGTAAAAACCTCCAGAGGGCTGCCCCCAGGGAGCTCCTTCCACCAAGCTAGACCTACCCCACAAAGTTCCACACCTGGGCTGGAGATTTAGCTCAGTGGTAGAGCGCTTGCCTACCAGGTGTGAAGCCCAGGGTTTGATCCCCAATACCAAAAAAAAAAAAAAAAAGTTCCACAACCTCCCAGGACAGCGCCACCATCTGGGGACCCAATGTTAAAGCACAGGACCTTTGGGGGTACTTCATATTCAAACCATGACCGGCTGTGGGTTTTGTTTTCTGTCTGTTTTTGCCCTTTTCACCCCGCCTGGTGTCCCAGTCCTTCAGTGGTTACCTCCGCAGCAAGAACAATGGAAAAGGGAGACATTCTCTTGTGTGCTCTGTGGGCCAGGGGACAGGGGAAGGACCCCTGCAATCAGACTGTCAAAGATATCAGTTTTTGCCTGACAAGACTGGTACAGTTGCCCCCATTTAAATGGTAAAAGTGACAACCAGGGGTTCTAAAATTGTAAGTCCAGCTGTGCTGCAGCTGCTTACAAGGCTTTAGCCTTTTTCATGTGTCTCTTCTTGAGGTTCTTTTTTTTTTTTTTTTGCAGTACTAAGGTGCATGGGTGGTTCAGTGGTAGAATTCTCACCAGCCACACAGGAGGCCCGGGTTCGATTCCTGGTCCATACAGCGCGGGAGTTCCCTTGGGGCTTGGATTTAGCTCAGTTGGTAGAGCGCCTCTCTGTAGTCTCTGAGGTCCCGAGTTCGATTCCCAGCACCGCAAAAATGGGAGAAGGACATGGCAACCCACTCCCAAGGCAATCACAAAGCAGTCAGCCATTGAAAACCCTATAAGGGTCGCTATGGACGGCACCTAACAGCAACAAAAGGGTTGAACCCAGGGCCTCGCGCTTGCATGCTCTGCAAGTGCTGGACCACTGAGCTGCACCCCCAGCCCATTTTTTACTTTTTTGAGGCAGGGTCTCGCTAAATCACACAGACTGCCTCTGGTCTCGAACTTGGGATCCTCCTGCCTCTGCTTCCCGAACCGCTAGGATTACAGGTGTGCGCCGCCACACCCGGCTCTTCTTGAGGTTCTTGAAGAAGTAGAGTTGATAGTTGAGGGTCCTTCAGTTGGGTCCTAATACTGCCAAAAAGGAGGCATCCATTTTATAGTTTTGATAGAAGTCCTTCTCTTCCCTTCAGAAGAAAGTTTTACATAAGGTTCTTCAGCCCTTTCCCCCCCTTTCCAGCGGGAGATCTGAATCTCCATCTGAAACTGAGAGAAAGCTCACCCAGCCAGGCGTGTTTGCCTACCTGAGCCCTGGATGAATGCTGAGTGTCCTCCTTCCTCATCTCGATTACCAAGATTGCCCTGGAAGGGCAGACCTGAATAAGGGATGGGGCTTCCTCTTCCCTTATGGCCATTACCTGTGGGTGAGGGACAAGCATCTGACTTCCCACCTGCCTCTTCCCTTACTGGGAATGTTTTCTCTAAGGGGTTCCCCCTGTGAGCCTCAAGGACTAGGAGCAGCTAGCCTGTTCCTACCCGTACTTGCCTCCAGCTTGGCCCTTCTCTCTGCCTAAGTGGGGTGCATGAACCCCCTCTTTCCTGAGTACCTTATGGGTTTGGTAAAGGGCATGCTGAGTGGTAGAGGGCAACTGGGGAAGGACATTGATGTCCAGTTGCTTCACGGTAAGTAAAATGCCTGAGGCCAGTTAGAAAATTAGTCAGAGGGACCTAGGTTTATTTTAGCCTCGAAGCACTGTGGACAGAGTGGTTTATCTTACTTCCTGAGAATCCCAACCATCTGCCCGGGCTTCTAGTTCCTCTAAGGAAAACCGGAAAAGCTTCCAAGGGCTCCGGCACTAGTGGGAGAGGAGAGAGAGGTTCAGCAATTAAATCCGTAGCAGCTGGGTACAGCTGCGCACACCTGTAATCCCAGCGACTTGGGAGACAGATGCAGGAGGATCGCAAGTTTGAGGCCAGAGGCAGCCTGTGTAATATAGCGAGACCCTGTATCAAAATAAAACGTAAGAAAAATGGGCTGAGGGTGGAAATCAGTGGTAGAGCACTTGCAAAGCATGCGCAAGGCCCTGGGCTCTATCCCCAGTACCCCCCCCACACACACACACAAATTAAACCCAGAGATCTAATAGCTGTTTTTTGAACCCATTTCTGTAGGGTAAAGGGACTGGGCCAAACAGCCAAAGCTCTAAGTAAATATTTTGGCCCTTAGGGCTTTCCATGTGCTTCCCTAAGGTTTTTTTTTTTTTTTTTTTTTTTTTTTT
>VMDO01019255.1:0-40131 GCA_007922755.1 Pedetes capensis | reverse complement strand
TAGGGTGAAAGTATACAGCCCTGACGCACACCTTTCTCAACTTTAAACCACTCAGTGTTTCCTTGTTCTATTCGAACAACTGCCTCCTGGTTCATGTACAGATTTCTCATGAGCACAATTAGGTGTTCTGGTATTCCCATTTTCCGAAGTGTTATCCATAATTTGTTATGATCCACACAATCAAATGCTTTTGCATAGTGAATAAAACATAGATAAACATGTTTCTGATATTCTCTGCTTTCAGCTAATATCCACCTGACATCAGGAATGGTGTCCCTGGTTCCCTGCCTTCTTCTGAATCCCGCTTGATTTTCTGGTAATTCCCTGTCTATATACTGCTGCAGTTGCTGACTGTGGATCAGACCATCAACTTCTCATATGCAAGTTCAAACTGAAGCTGAAGAAAATTAGAACAAGTATAAGAGAGCCACGGTATGACCTTGAGTATATCCCACCTGAGTTTAGACACCACCTCAAAAACAGGTTTAATGCATTAGACACACATGATAGGAGACCAGAAGAGTTGTGGCATGACATAAAAGATATCATTCAAGAAGGAAGCAAAAAGTTCTTAAAAAGACAAGAAAAAAAGAAAAGACCAAATTACGTGTCAAAAGAGACACTGGACCTTGCCCTCGAATGTGGAGCAGCTAAAACAAAAGGAAGACATGATGAAGTTAAGGAACTAAACAGAAGATTTCAGAAGGCAGCTCGAGAAGACAAAAACAAAAATTATAATGACATGTGCAAGGAGCTGGAGGCAGAAAACCAAAAGGGAAGAACATGCTCTGTGTTTCTCAAGCTTAAGGAAGTGAAGAAAAAATTCAAGCCTCGAGTGGCAGTAGTGAAAGATTCTACAGGGAAAATATTAAATGATGCAGGAAACATCAAAAGAAGATGGAAGGAATACACAGAGTCATTATACAAGAAAGAATTGGTAGATAACCAACCATTCCAAGAGGTTGCATATGAAGAGGAGCCAATGGTGCTGAAGGACAAAGTGGAAGCTGCCTTGAAAGAACTGGTGAACCACAAGGCTCCAGGAATTGATGGGATACCAATAGAGATGTTTCAACAAACAGATGCAGCACTGGAGGTGTTAACATGTTTATGCCAACAGATTTGGAAAACAGCTACTTGGCTAACTGATGGGAAGAGATCCATATTTGTGCCTATTCCCAAAAAAGGGGATCCAGCTGAATGTGCAAACTATCGGACAATATCATTAATATCACACAGCAGCAAAATTCTACTAAATGGACAGGAGGGAGCTATAAATAATTTTAAATAGGAAGTTAGAGAAGGCCTTGCTTAACATTGAGACTTGCAGGTGGTTAAGAAGTACTTAATGAGTATATCTGAGGAAAGGACGCTCAAGGCAGAGAAATAGCAAGTGCCAAGATTGTTGGGGCTGGGATTTAGCTCAGTTGGTAGAGCGCTGCACTGCAGTCTCTGAGGTCCTGAGTTCAATTCCCAGCACCGCAAAAATGGGAGAAGGACCTGGCAATCCACTCCCAAGGCAATCCCAAAACAGTCAGCCATTGAAAACCCTATGAGGGTTGCTATGAGTCGGATACCGACTCGACGGCAACTAACAACAACAACAACAACAACAAGATTGTTAAGTGAGGATGGCATGTCTACCTAAATCTTCTTTTTTTCTTTCATGCCTAGCTGAAAAGTCCCTACTTGCATGAACTCTTCCTATATTTTATCCAGCAAGAATTATATTTTTGCTAATAAAAATTATCTATGTTAAAGTATGGCCTGCAGCCAGAGCCCTATGGCATCTGATCCCATCAGATCTCTGAAGCTAAGCAGGGTCTGGCCTGGTTAGTACTTGGATGGGAGACCACTTGGGAACACCAGGTGCTGCAGACTTGGGAGAAGGACCCAGCAATCCCCTCCCAAAAATCAATCCGCCATTGAAAACCCTATGAACATCAGAGAAGCACTGACATAGTGTTTCGTCTGTTGTACTCAGGGTCCCTATGAGTTGGATACCGACTTGATGGCACCTAACAACAACAATAACATGTTAAAGTATGGGCTTAGGGTTAGCTCAGTTGGTGGGGTGTTACTCCACATTCTCTGAGGACCCAGATTCTATTCCCAGCACCGCAAAAATAGGAAAAGGATGTGGCAATCCACTCCCGGATTAATACCAGAACAATAGCCATTGAAAACTCTATGAGGGTCACTATGAGTCGGACTCAACTCCATGGCACCTAAAAACAACAATATTAAAGTACTCTTTGACCTTCAGTATGCTTGTCAATGTTTCTGTTTTACTACATGTTGAAATACTTGAAGGCATTCTAACTTTTGCATCTTTGTGTCCACACATACATAGTTGTCATTGTTAGGTGTCATCCAGTCAGGTCTGACTCATAGCAACCCTATGTACAACAGAATGAAACACTACTCAACACTGTGCTATGCACATGATCTTTTTGTCTGTGAGCCTATTATTTGCAGCCACTGTTTTCTTCTAATTTTGAGTTGTGCCACATCAACAAATAGAGGTCCCAGGGGCTTTACTCCACTCCCATCATTAAAGTCGGCTCTACTTTGAGGAGGCAGCTCTTCCCTAGTTGTCTTTTGAATGTCTTCAGGCTTTAGGGCCGGGGTAGGGATCATTTTCCAGTACTATATTTGATGGTGATTCTCTGATATTCACAGAGTTTTCAATGGCTAATTGTTTTGGGAGCGGGTTGCTGGTCCTTCTCCCTAATCTGTTTTAGTCTGGAAGATCAATTGAAACCTGTCTACCATAGGTGGGCCTACTGCTAGGTATCTGAAATACCAGTGGCACTGCTTTCTGCATCACAGCAACACACAAGCCCCAACAGCACAACAGCTGGCAGACAGGTGACAGCCATACTTAGATTGTAGAATTAATAGGCACTAATGAATATTAATGAAATTGGAATTGAAGCAATTTGAGTCACTGAAAAGACTAGGAGGTAACCAACTATATTTTTATTTCTCTCTCTCTCTCTTTTTTTTTTTTTTAGACATGGTCTTGCTATGTAATCCAGGCTGACCTTGAACTTTCAGGCATTCTGCCTCTGCCACTGAAGTGCTGGTATTGCAGATGTGCACTACCATGTTTGGCTTTTCCATATTTTTTTATGTGTTAAAATTATTCTGTGTTTACAAAAATTGAACTTGCTTAAGAATTCTAGTGATTTTCTCTGCCTCTTACTTACCCTCATTTCCCCCTTAGTGTCTTTGAAAAATATGTTGATGCGCATAAGAACATTTTAATACATATTAAACTGCTGGTAGATATATATAAGATCTTTAGTATTGTGCTACTTCTCAGAAACTTGCAGTGATGGAATATTTTAAGTGCTTTGGCATATTTTTATAGATATTCTTGTCTGTTTGCTTTGACTTGCCACATTTTAGCATCACTTTAAGGAATTTGACTGTCTTCGGTTTTCCATGTTATTTTGCCTATTTGTGGACAGTGACCTGTGTCCCAGTTTGTCATAACCAGTCCTGGCTTGTACATAATGTCCCAGAATAATTATTAAGGACAATTTTTAGCTCTTAAAAGTGCGCAGTATGGACAATATATTACATAGTCTCTTTCTTCTTAAAGGCCTTTCTCTGTCTCCCTCCCTCTCTCCTTTCTTTTTTTTCTCCCTTTGTTTTTTTTTCCCTTCCTCTCTCCCTCCCCTCTTCCCTTTCCTTTCTCTCTCTCTCTCACTCTCTCTGTCTCTGGAGAAAAGATCTTGCTATGTAGTCCACGCTGACCTCAAATTCCTAATCCTCCTGCCTCAGCTTCGTAAGTGCTGGGATTGCAGGCCTGTGTCACCATACCTGGCTTCTTAGAGGCTTTCTATGTGATACCTAGTGAAAATAGTTATTAGACTTCTTGAAAGTTCTCAATGGAACTGTATTGCAGCAAATACTGTTTCAGTTACTTAGTGTATAATGCTTCCAGTATGTACTTTATTTATAAAGCAGTGTATGTGGAGAAATATGAAGACAGTGGTAGTGATAGGTACTGTTGAATCAGATCCAGTCACCCTGAGTACACTAGAACAAAATAGTACTCAACATTGTGCCATGCACATAATCTTTTTATGTTTGGGCCATTGTTGCCCCCACTATGTTTCTTCTCATTTTGAGTCATGCCACATCAGCAAAAAGAGGTCCCAAGGGACTTTACTTCATTCCTGTCGTTAAGGTCATCATTAAGATCTATTCTACTTTGAGGAGGCAACTGTTCCCCAGTCTTTTCTTGAATCCCTTTTAGCCTGGGGACTCATTTTCCTGCACCATATTTGATAGTGCTTCTCTGCTACTCATAGTTTTTTTTTTTTTTAATCTTTCCTTCCTTTATTGGTAAATTATTGTGGGGTACAGAGTAATACAGCATTAGCTTTTTCCATTATGCAACTATTACATCACTTTTGGATACACTTTTATCAACTTACAAGGTTTATGGAGCCTTATGACTAATATGTAGTAAAACTCAAATGCATATTTGGGTTATACGCCCCTATTTTTCCAATGTACTCATGAAATTGTGTTGTTTACATTGAGATTATCCTCTCCCCTTTTATCCCTCTATATCGATTCTCTTCCTCATCCCACCTTCTGCAATCTTCACTTCCCTATGCTAGTTCCCTTCTTCCTTCTTTCTACTCTTTATATTGTCCCTTCTTCAGTAAGTTTAATTGTGTATTTTTTATCTATCAACTCTCATAGGGTTTTCAGTGGTTAATTGTTTTGGGAGTGACCTACAGGGTCCTTCTCCCTAATCTGTGTTAGTCTGGAAGCTCAGCTGGAACCTGTTCACCATAGGTGGCCCTGCTGATATCTGAAATACCAGTGACATAGCCTTCAGGATCATAGTGACACATAAGCCCCCACAGCATGACAATATGATAGACACCTGGGGATAAAGATAGCTGCAACTATAAAAATTTATAATCTTCTATGTAAGTCAGGATTGATGATGTAGATAAGTAAAAATGAATGTTTGAAAGTGGAAAAAAATGAATGGCACAAAAATAATTTAGAAATATATAAAAAGAATTTAATGAACAAATTTAAATGATGGAACCAAGTAGAACAATTTGGGATACGTTTTATAGATTTATTAAACCTTTATTAGAATTTCAATCAAGGAATTTTTAAGACAAAAGATACAGCATGGTATCAAAATAGTAGAAAAACAAATTTTTGTAGTATAGAAGCTCCTGGGTTACAAGTGTCTCTTCTACCATTCTCATTTTATTTTAGTTCTCCAGTACAATATTTATCAGTTTGTAGTAAATCAGTGATCTGTGTAGGGCCCCTATATTGTATTTCCCTCCAAACTCAAAATTTTATCTTTGCATAATGTATAATGTTGCTTTATGCATCTTATGTATTTTAAATTACATAAATGACACAATGCTTTAAGTATTACATTTTAAAAGATTTATCCATCTTAAGATTGTTTTGGCTATATGTGGTCCTTTGTGTTTCTATATGAATTTTAGAATTATTTTTTCTATTTCTGCAAAATTTATCATTAGAATTTTAATGGGGATTGCATTAAATTTGTAAACTGCTTTTGGTAATATAGCCATCTTTACAATATTGATTCTCCTGATCCATGAACAGGGAAGGTCCTTCCATCTTCTAGTATCCCCTGCAATTTCCTTCTTTAGTGTTTTGAAGTTTTCCTTGTACAGATCTTTAGGGCTTTGGTTAGATTGATACCTAAATATTTAATTTTTTGTGGACTATTTTAAGTGGGATTGTCACCTTAATTTCCTTCTCTTCATATTCACTATTGGTGAAAGGAAGGCTACTGATTTTTGCATGTTAATTTTGTATCCTGCTATTTTGCTGAAGGAGGTGATTAGCTCTAAAAGTTTTCTAGAGGAATTTTTGGGGTCCTTTAGGAAAAGGATCATGTTGTCCATGAATGAGGATAATTTGATCTCTTTTTTTTACTTATCTGTATCTCTTTGATTTCTTTCTCTTGTCTGATTGCTCTGGCTAAGACTTTGATAAAAATATTGAGTAAGAGAGGAGAGAGTGGACATCTTTGCTTTGTTCCTGGTCTTAGAGGAATGATTTCAGTTTTTCCCTGTTTAATTTAATATTGGCTATAGGTTTGTCATAGATGGCCTTTATGATGTTGAGGTGTTTCCCTCTTATGGCCATCTTCTCCAGGGCTTTTATCATGAAAGGATGTTGCACTTTGTCAAAGACCTTCTCAGCATCAGTTGAGATGATTTCTGCAACTCTCCTGATATATTGAATTACATTCATTGACTTTTTTATCTTGAACCAGCCTTGCTGTGGAATGAAGCCCACTCCATCATGGTGTATGGTCTTTTTTATGTGTTGCTGAATTCAGTTTGCCAGAATTTTATTGAGGATTTTTGCATCTATGTTCATCAGAGAAATTGATTTGTAGTTCTCTTACTTTGAAGTGTTCTTGCCCAGTTTTGGTATCAGGGTAATACACATGGAAGACATGGATGTAGGCTTCTCAAAGGAGAGGATTATATTTAAATGTCTGAAAAATAGCTATCTATATAATTTTGTGGCCTTTGAAATTACATTTCTCAAAGGATGTAATTTACATCCCAGTTCAAAGTTTAAGCAGTACAATGAGCTGATTTACCTATTCTTTCTCTCTTAAAGAATTTACTCTCTTGTAAATGAAATTGTAAGGTGGCTTTACAAGGTACATTGTTAAGCTTTAGGGATGAGAGAGAAGTGCCGGTAAGATAAAAACATAGGTCAAAAGAGGTCAAAGGAAGAAGGTCCATTGTTTAGAGGATTTAAAAGATTAAGTAGAAATGTTTTGGTATACTTTCTATCTAAGGAACTTCTCTTTAGTAAAATGAGACTATAAGGTAGTCCAGGGAGTGCATTGTACAGGTCTATAGATAAGAAAAGAATGCTATTAAGATATAAGCATTGTCCATAATCTTGTTTGTGAGATTCTCAGAGAAGAGCAGCATTACAGAGAAGAAAGTAAGGTTAAACTCAAAGGTCATATATATTTTACCCCTAAGTATGGCATAGTGCTTTTAAGAGTTTCATATGCAACATCTCTCAAAATTAAGTCTCTATGTAGGCACTTTTTACAGCAATTTTCTTCATGGTGGTGTTAGGGGCCTTCAGGTCAGGTCCAACACATAGCAACCCCATGCACAACAGAGTGAAACATTCCCCAATTCTGTGCCAGGCACATAATCTTTTTTATGTTTAAGCTCATTGTTGTGGGCACTATATCAATCCATCTGGTTGAGGGTCTTCCTTTTTTGTTTTTATTGCCCTACCACTCTCCCAAACATGATGTCCTTCTCCAGCAGTTGGTCCCTCCTGACACATGTCCAAAATACACCGGATGCAGTCTAACCATCGTTATTTTCAAGGAGCACTGTAGTTGTACTTCTAGGACGGATCTGTTGGTTCTTTTTGCAGTGCATGGCATATTCAATTTTTATCTCCAGGACCATAATTCAAAAGCACCACTTCTTCTTCTGTCTCTCTTAATTACTGTCCAGCTTTCACAACCATATGATGTGGCTGAAAATACCATGGCATGAGTCAGGAGCACTTTCATCTTCAATGTGACATCTTTACTTTTCAACATTTTAAAGAAATCTTTTGCAGCAACTTTTCCCAGTGCAGTCCATCTTCAGATTTCCTGACTGCTGCTTCCGTGGATGTTGATTACAGAACAAAGTAAAGCAAAGTCTTGGCTGACCTCAATCTTTTCTCCATTTACTGTGAGGCTCTATACTGACCCAATTGTAAGGATTTTTGTTTTGCCGATGTTGAGGTGCAATCCATACGAAGGCTGTGTTCTTTGATCTTCATCAGTAAAAGTTTCAAATCCTCTTCACTTCTAGCAAGCAGAATTTTGACATCTGCACAATGCAGGTTGTTAATGAGTCTTCCTCCAATCAGGATGCCATATTCTCCTTCATAAAGTCCAGTTTCTCAGATTATTTTCTCAGTATAGGGATTGAAGAGATATGGTGAAAGGCTACAGCCCTGATGTATACCTTTATCAACTTTCAACTAAACAGTATTTCCTTGTTGTGTTTGAATGACTGCCTCCTGTTCCATGTACAGATTCCTCATGACCTCAATTAAGTGCTGTAATATTCCCATTCTTCACAGTGTTATCCATAATTTGTTATAATCCACACAATCAAATGCCTTTGCATAGTCAATAAAACATAGATAGATGTCTTACTGGTGTTCTCTGCTTTCAGCTAATATCCACCTGACATCAGTGATTATGTTCCTGCTTCCATGCCCTCTTCTGAATCTAGCTTGATTGTTCCCTGTCTATATGCTGCTGCAGTTATTTTTGAATGATCTTTAGCAAAATTTTACTTGTGTGTGACATTAATGTTATTTCTCAATAATTTCCACATTCACTTGGATCCCCTTTCTTGGGAATAGGCACAAATGTGGATCTCTTCCAGTTAGTTGGTCAGGTAACTGTTTTCCAAATCTCTTGGTATAAACAAGTGAGTATCTTCAGTGTTGTATCTGTTTGTTGAGACATTTCAGTTGGTATTCTGTCAATTCCTGCAGCCTTGTGTTTCAACAATTCCTTTAAGAGATCTTCCACTTCAGTACCATTGGTTCCTAATCATATGCAACCTCTTGAAATGATTTGCCATCCACCAGTTCTTGTTTGTATAATGACTCTGTGTATTCCTTCCATCTTCTTTTGATATTTCCTCTGTTATTTAATATTTTCCCATAGAATCCTTCATTCACTTGAGGCTTGATTTTTTTTTCTTAAATTTCTTAAGCTTGAGAAAAAGAGTGTGTTCTTCTCTTTTGGTTTTCTATCTCTAGCTCTTTGCACAGGTCATTATAATATTTGATTTTGTCTTCTTGAGCTGCCCTTTGAAATCTTCTGTTCAGTTATTTAACTTTATGTCTTCCTTTTACTTTAGGTACTAGTCATTCAAGGGTCAGTTTGAGAGTCTCTTAACATATAATTTGTTTTTTTTCTTTTTTTCCTGTCCTTTTAATGACCTTTTGCTTTCCTCATGAATAATGTCTTTTATGTCATTCCACCACTTGTCCGGTCTTTGATCATTAGCATCTAACATGTCAGGCGTCTTCTTGAGGTGGTCTCTGAACTCTGATGGGATATACTCAAGGTCATACCTTGGCTCTCATACACTTGTTTCTTCAGTTTCAGTTTGAACCTGCATATGAGCAGTTGATGGTCTGATCCATAATCAGCACTTGATCTTGTTCTGACTTTTGATATTGAGCTTTTCTATCATTGTTTTCACAAATGGAATCAATTTGGTTCTTGTATGTTCCATCTGGTCAATTCCATGTGTATAGTTGTCATTTATGTTGGTGAAAAAATATATTTGCAATGTAAAGATCATTGGTCTGACAAAATTCTATTATGTGATCTCCAGCATTGGTTCTGTTATTTTCTAAGTACTGAGGCACCTTCTTTGTTTCCAACTTCTGCATTCCAGTCACCAGTAATTACCAGTACATACTGATTGTATGTTTGTTCTATTTCAGATTACAGAAACTGGTAAATATGATCTCTATTTTCATTTGTAGACTTAGTAGTGAGTGCGTAAATTTGAATAATAGTCATATTAATTGGCCTTCCTTGTAGGCTTATGGTGATATTCTGTCATCGATAGCATTGTACTTCAGGAAAGATCTTGACATGTCTTTTTTGATGATGAATATAGCCCCATTTCTCTTTAATCTGTCATTCCCAGCATAGTAGGCCACTTGATTATCTGATTCAGAATGACCCATGCCAGTACATTTTAGCTCACTGATGCCTAGAATGTTGATATTTATGTGCTCTATTTCCCTTTGAGGATTTCTAATTTTCCTAATTCATAATACCTACATTCCACCTTCCAATTATTAATAGATACTTAGAGTTTTTCCTTTTCATTTTGAGTCATGCCACATCAGCAAATGGAGGTCCCTAGCTTTTTGCTCCTTTCCCATCATTAAGGGCTACTTTACTTTGAGGAGGCAATTCTTCCCCAGTAGTTGTTTGAGTGCCTTCCAACCTGGGGGCTCATTTTTCACCACTACATCTGACAGTGTTTCTCTGCTATTCATAGAGTTTTCAATGGCTAATTGTTTCAGGAGTGGGTTAGCCATGTTCGCCTCCCTAGTCTGTCTTAGTTTGGAAGCTCATCTGAAACCTGTCCACTATGAGTGGCCCTGCTCATATCTGTAATAGTGGTGGCATAGCTTTCAGCATCACAGCAACACACAAGCCTCCATAGAACTGTAAACTGACAGACATGTGAAGGATTTTCTTGGTCGATATTATTATTATTATTATTATTATTATTATTATTATTATTATTATTTGCGGTACTGGGGGTTGAACCCAGGACCTCACACTTGCATGCTTTGCAAGTACTATATCACTGAGCTGCACCCTCAGCCCCTTTTAACTTTTTGAGACAAGATCTCACTAAGTTACACAGATTGCCTCTGGTCTCAAACTTGGATACTCCTGCCTCTACCTCCTGTGTCGCTGGGATTACAGGCATGCGCCACCACATTTGGCTGTATTGAAATTCTTGACACTCAAGTCTTTGAGACTTAAAGCAGATTCTAGGGTGATGGATATTTTCTCTTCCAATGTCCCCTTAATTTTCCTTTTTATCCTGCCTCATGTTCATGAGAGGTATGGATATGTAGTTTTCTTTCCTTGTAACTTTATTGGTTTTGTTATCAGAGGAACGCTGGCCTGATAAGATGACTTAGGAAATGGTCTTTTATCTTCAATTTTCTGCAGGAGTTTGTGTAGACGTGGTATTTATTTCTCCTTAAATATTTGATTAAATTTGCTCCTGATGACATTTCGGTCTTGTAGCTAGTATTTTTTAAGCTGTGAATTTAATTTCTTCAATTGATGTAGAGCTGCTCAGGTTACTTCTTTATTCTTGAGCATATGGATATGCTTATAGGCCAGTTTTATAAGCCATAGTAGCAATATTCACTCTGGGAATGTCTTACAAAATCATTTAAAAATCATTCTTTTTCTTTCATAATACTGGAGACAAGTTGTGTGTGGAGGTGCATACCTATAATCCCAGCTACTTGGGAGGCTGAGGCAGGAAAATTGTGAGTTCAAGACCAGCCTGGATAATTTAGTGAGACTCTGAAGGCTGAGGGTATAGCTCAGTAGAGTGCTTGCCTGGCATGAATGAGTGAGACCCTGAAGTTCAGACCCTAGGATCAAAAATAAAATACTGGAGACAGAATAAGTTGTTTTGCTAGACTACTCTTTTCCATGTTACATACTACTCTATATCTTAGATGTACATTTTATTCTGATTTCAATTCACTTTTATATTCACCAATGCCTTTGGAGTAATTTCAGTGATCATTCCTCTGTGGCTCTTTCTGCAGTTGGTTATTTTTTACTTTTCACATATATACCTTCAGTCATAATTATTGTCTTTTTCCCTGTGGAAGTTTTGCTCTTTAGTTTACTGTCAAGTTTTTTATTCTTCTTATTCAAAGTCTAGGGAAGCAATTATCCATTTCCTTTAGACAATGACTTGACCAGTTCGGTCACTTTTAAAGTAGTCACTTTTCATTTATGCTTTCACCATTTTAAACCAATATCCATTCTTGTAATCAGTGGCATTTAGTGGACTGAGACTTTACTTATCACTTTCTATTTCTTAATGATGTCTATAAAATAATTTTTAACAAGCATTTTTGAGTGCTGTATATTCCCTAGTAAATTTTAGTTCTGATATTGATGTTGTTAGGTGCTATCAAATTGAGTCTGACTCATAGTGACCCTCACAGGTTTTTCAGTGGCTGATTGTTTTGGGATTGCTTTGAGATTGGATTCTCCCAATTTTGCAGTGCTGGAGATCGAACCCAGGGCCTCAGAGAGTGCAGTATGGCACTCTACCAACTGCACTAAACCCCTTAGGTCCTTCATATTGATAGTATCACAGAAAATGCTTCAGTAGTAAAATTAGAAGCAACAGAAAGGAAAGCTAAAAAGATGTTAAAATGAGGGTAATTACCAATGGTGGTGGTTTTTAGTTAGCCAGCAGCACACCTTTTAAAGCTGTTGTAGAGAAAATTGTAGGTTAATACCAAAAAGCCCATTTTTAAGATTCTTAATTTATTTGAACATTAATGAGTATTGAATCAGACCCAACTCAATGGCACCTAACAACAATGTGTATCTTAGATTACTCAAGTCTCTACTAAATTAAAAATATAAAAGTTTTAATAAATTGTAATGTATTCTTTACTGATATTATCATGATATTTTCATATATGCTCATTTAGTCCTCCTCCACAGTTGTTTTGCAGATATATAAATAGTAGAAATGTATATATATTGGTAGTATAAGTGAGTCTGCATAATGAGCCATGAGAATGTGTTGCTTCTAGTTCAGCTTTTATGGCAATATTTTCACTATATACTAATTTCTAGGAGTTTTCACTTATGCCCTTACATTTTGGCTATCCCTGAATACACCATTGAAGCAGTTCTCATACTAGTCAGGTTTGTAATGGATAAGGTCTACAAAATTAGGCTATCATACTGAGGTAGGGCAGGGGTAGGAACTGGTGACTGCAGAAGTGTTTATATTTAGTTCTTTTAGTAAAGTGAATAAAATGATAAGAAATGAAAACAATCTGAGATAAATTTTTCCTTCCATTTGTTTCACTGGATACTTTCCCTTCTTATAGCCAATGTGCTAGGACAGGTCTAAGGGCGAACAATTTGGGAAGTACCCTTTGGAAAGTCAAAGGAGCAGAAGGTTGAGAATAAGGAGCCAACCATTCAATTTGTCTCATCTGTACTATACTGACACTTAAGGAGTCTTTTCAAGGCTCATATAGGTTTTCCCACTTCACTAGAGTTAAAACAAAATAGGGAGTGAGAGTCAAAATTTTGAATGAAGGTATATTTTTCTATTTTGGATCTTTAATTGCCCAAGGATTTAAGTATTTAAATTTATCAATCCAAAACAGGAATTCAGCATCATAGTGGAACCTTTGAATATTTTTGTACTCATTTACACTGAAGCATCTGCACTCATATTCTCTGACTTCCTGTTTATTACTATTGCTAAACAATATTTTCTCAAACTGTATATAGAACCTATTTATTTTATCTACTTAAGGACATAGCTCCTATAATTCTCTGAAATAGTTAAAGTATGGGAAGTGTTTAAACATTTAGAAAAATTACCATAGTTCAAAATTTCAAAGAAACAATATGAAAAGTTGAATAACTTGAATAATTTTCACAATTTAAGTTCCATTTTATATTGGGGTCTTGACAACTGTTTGTTTGTTTTAAAATGCCAATATTCCTTGTAGAAAGTAAATTTTCTTATGTTTTAGCATGTGTCAGGTATAAAAGGCAACTTAGATTACAGTGGTGGTTATTAAATTTTTTGATCTTGGAGCCTCCTTATAATCTTAAAAATGATTGAAGTCTTCAAAGCACTTTTGTTTATATGATTATATTTATTAATATTTATGAAGTAATTAGCCATTGAAACCCCTATGAACAGCAGAGAAGGACTGTCAAATACAGTGCAAGAAAATGAATCCTCCAGGCTAGAAGGTATTCAAGAAATGACTGGGAAAGAGTTGCCTCCTCAAAATAGCATCAACCTTAATTATGAGAATGGAGTAAAGCCTCTGGGACCTCTTTTGCTGAAGTGGCATGACTAAAAATGAGATGAAAAATAGTGATTGCAACAGTAGGCTCAAACATACAAAGATCTTGTGTATGGCACAGTGTTGGGTATTGTTTCATTCTTTTGTACATGTGGTTGTTATGAGTCAGATCCAACTCGATGGCACCTAACAAATGCCACTGTACTCAAAGTAAAAGCAGAAAATTAAAAATATATATTTGCTAATTTAAAAACAACAGTAAACCTGTTGCATGACAACTAATCATATCTAGAAGGTAAAATTCTAAGTTGACTTACAACGAGTCTTACCTACTCCTTGAGTATGTTCAGAACTGTCACTTGCTTCTAGCTAGTAGAGTATGGGAAAGATGTTGGGATAATTATTCAACTGTATTATACAAAAGTATGTCTTAGATTGGAGGATGAGATTCTTCTGCTGGCTTTGAAGATGTAAACTACCTGTTGCAAACAGGCTGTGAGAATGACATAATGTCAGGGATCTGTGGGGACTTCTGGAAGTAGAGTAGCACTGGTTGACAATCAGCAAGAAAATAGGGATCTTGGTCTTAAGAGACAGAGGCAACTGATTTCTGCCAACAATTACATAAGCTTAGAAAAAGATTATGAGTTCTAGAAAGAAACACGATCTGGCTGACCCCTTGATTACAATCTTGTGAGACTCTGAACAGATAATCCATCTAACCCATGCTTGGGCTTCTAACCTATAGAAGCTGCAGGGTAATAAATGTATACTTTTCAAAGCTACTGAAATTGCAGTAATTTGTTTTGCAACAACAGAAAACTAATACAGTGTATTTCAAAAGAAAGACAAATAAAATTTTAATGAGAAATGTGACATTATTTTACATTTTTGAGAAATTGCTTTAATGTTTATTTAATAGAAGACAGCATCTTTGTTCAGTATCTTAAGATATCATGCATAATATAGTGTCTGGATAACTGCACTGCACACCCATGAGAGAATAAGAGTCAAAAAAGCAAATAACATTTTAGTATCATGAACACATGCCTGCAGTGGTACCACTGTGCCATCTAATCCCATCAGATCCTGGAAGCTAAACAGTCGGGCCTGGTTAGTACTTGGATGAGAGACTGCCTGGGAACCTCAGGTGCTGTGCACTTGGGAGAAGGATCCAGCAACCCACTCCCCCCAAACAATCAGCCATTGAAACCCTATGAATAGCAGAGAAGAACCAGAATCATGTTTCATCTGCTGTATGTAGGCTTGCTATGAGTTGGACATCAGCTCCACAGCACCTAAAAACAACAATTATGAATACAGTTTTGACCCTACAGAGCCTCTGAAAGGGAATTGAGAACCCTACTGAGGTCACCAGATTATACTTTTGAGAACTGCTAGATTTGAGATTAAATCTGTAGTAGTTTCTCCCTCCACTAAAAATAGACCATTTAATTGTATATGTCCAGGATTATAAAAGATAATCTAAACTATGTGGAACTCTCAGCTTCCTTGCTTATTTTTCACTTGATTTCTGATTTTGTCCTTGAGTTTGTTTACATGATTTATTTTCTTTGCTCCTTATGGTAAGCAAGTGCAAACGGTCCTTGCCAACTCTAGTTTCTAGGAGGAATAGGTAGGAGTATGTTTAATATGCAGTGGGTTGGGACAGAGGTTTTCTTGAAATGATCCTGGCATGTTATGAGTTTAGCATTAACCTGCAAAGGTGTTGTAGCCATTGAGAGATTTGGTTTTAACGCTCAGGAAGAGGTTTTAAACTGTATTTTTTTTGTTTGTAAGAAATTTATAGAAATTGTCTGATTAAAAAATGTGTATCTACTTTTACGTATGTATGTTTATATGTACACATTTATTTGTCTTGTTTTGTTTTGTGACAAGGTCTCTTTTGATAGCTCGGGCTGTCCTGGAACTTGCTATGTAGAGTAGAGATGCTATGTATGTAGAGAACTTGCTATGAATGTACAGTGATCCTCCTGACTCAGTCTCCCGAGTGCTGACATGTACAACCATGCCTAGCTCTGTAGACACAGTATTTAATAATGGCACTATTGCTTATTTGTCTTAAGTGGCTTTGTTTTAGCTTGTGGGTCACTTTTAACCCTAGGTATACTGGAGAATGAATTAGTCTCATGCATCTCAAGATAGCTCAAGATAGCTCAATACATGATAAATTGCTTTTGTTCTAAGATTTGGGATACAGTTCATTGTAACAAACATTAAAATAGAATTTGTGGATTTCTTTTATAGCAAGCTGTGGGTACCCTAGTATTTTCAAACTAAGACAGCAAAAATAAATTGCACACAGACCAAAAATTGCTGCTAACTTATAATCAACTATTTTTATTTCTGTGATATATATCTGAAACTTGGTTGTATATATTATTTGGCACAGTTGGAAGTTTTGAGGTATGATTTGGAACTCTGTATGGAAAGACGTTCTTTCGAGGTTGTTTTGAAGGTTATTTACAGAATAGTTTTCACTGTTCTTACCTAATTACACAGTACCTGAACTGGAAAATTAAACTTTAGAGTGATCGTCCCCTCCTTAGTGATGCAACCCCTTTCCATTTTTTCTTTTCATTTCTTCTTTTTTAAAAATATATTTCTACCTAAGCATTTTTTTCGTTTCTTAGATCTTCAGTTTCAATTTATTTTTCCTCCTTAATGTTTTCAAATTCTTATTGAAATTTTTATCTAATCTCTTTACCATGTTAGTCTTCTTTTCCTATACATATGACTTGATTTGTGATCATGATTAAAACATTTTAGTTACATCTCTCAGAAAAAGTTCATTACATTTTCATATAACACAAGATGGCAAGACTACAGAGTATAGAGAATAAAAAAATCCTCTCTCTCTCTCTCTCTTTCTCTCTTTCTCTCTCTCTCTCTTTCTTTCTTTCTTTCTTTCTTTCTTTCTTTCTTTCTTTCTTTCTTTCTTTCTTTTCCAGGTTGAACCCAGGGCTTTGCATATGCTAGGCAAGCACTCAATCACTCAGCAGCACTCCTAGCCCCTTTTTAATTTTTAATTTTTAATTTTGGATTTACAGTGAGATGGGAGCCCATTAACTTGCCCAGGCTTCCTCTGGCCTTGAACTCAGGAGTTCAAGCTTTATCCTCCCAAGTCACTAGGATTATAGGCCTATGCCTCTGTGCCCAACAAAATGACTGTTTTCTATACACATACATACACACATATGTTGCTATATATATGTATATATGTAATATATGTATTTAATATATGAAATATATGTGAACCTCACTTATAAAGTTTACTATCATTGAAAAATTTGAGGTATGACTTAAAATCTCTGTCAGGAAAATAGTAGCAAAACTGTTTTCTCTGGTTGACTTTGCTTAATAAGAATTGGAGTCATGAGAATGGAGAAGATTATGAAGATTTGATTTTTTTTCTTGAACTGTTTCTCCTTTCTGCTTAAACATATTCTGATTTATGCTTTAGTATTTTATTCTATCAAAAAAGTATGAGACTTGGGAGTTAGGTTTAAGACCAAGGCTTACATTAGTCTTTTTATTTGTATTTTCACATCTTTTTAAAATTCTGAGGACACTTACAACTGCAACATTAACTTATGCTTTAAATGAAAGAATCTGTGTGAAACTGCTGAACAAGAAAGTCATGATAGTATTATGTAAGGAGCACTGGACTGAGAGTCAGGAAATCTAGATGCTAGTTCTAACTTTGCCATCAACCATTTTGACAAAAAAACCTTGAATAGAACAGTGTATCTTACCTCTTTTCTATAAAATGGGAGAGTTTAGAATCTATTAAATGTGGTTGAATAGCATTGTAGGGTTTAGGCATGGAAGAACATGATATTATTTGTATTTTTTAAATGATTGTTCTGTTGTGTGAAGAATGAGTGGTAGGGATCAAGACTGATGCAGAGAGAAGTCAGGACACTACTGAAGTAGTCCATGAGATGTTGATAGCTTGAATGAGAATTGTAGTGAGATGGAAAATACTGATGGATTCTTATTCTGTTTTGAAGATAGAATTGATAAAACCTACAGATAATTGAGATATGTATGGTGATGTATGAAAGAAAGGGTATCTAAGAAAACTTCTAAGTATATCATTGTGTTGTTCTAAGATAGGAATAACTAACTGTAGATGGACAGATTTGGGTGAGGAAATCAAGAATTCTGTTTGGCCATGTTATGTTTGAAATGCCCTTTTGGCTTCCATGTGGAGATGACAAACTGCCAAATGGTTAAATGAGTCTGAAGTTTTAGGGGAAGATAAGATCAAAGGTAATATAGAATATATTTATAGACACAGGAACTAAGTTGCCCAGGGAAAGCCCAAAACTGAAAGGGTCTATAATATAGTCACAACAGGACATTCCCAAAATTAGAGATCTGG
Source organism: Pedetes capensis (assembly GCA_007922755.1). Taxonomy (NCBI): domain Eukaryota; kingdom Metazoa; phylum Chordata; class Mammalia; order Rodentia; family Pedetidae; genus Pedetes; species Pedetes capensis. The sequence goes on along the minus strand of VMDO01019255.1, from coordinate 22,046 downwards.
AAGAGAAGTACGAGCCTGTGAAAGACACTAAGAAAAACTTACCAGTAAGGAAAACTAGGAGAATCTGTTTCAAGAATGAAAAGTAAAAACAGTTTAAGAGTTATGGAGAACATAGCATTAGTGTCAAATGCTATAGGGAAGAGAAAAATAGAGAGATGTCTGTTGAATTTGATAATACAGAGGTCATTGCTGAGAACAATCTCAACAGAGTATTAGAGATAGAAACTTGATTAATATAAACAAGAAGAGAATGTGAAATGTGGAAGCAGATATAACAACTTCCTTAAATTTTGTTGTGAAGAGGAGCAGAAAAATGGGGTGGTACCTGGAAGGGAATGTAGGTTCAAGGGAGGTTATTTTAAAGTAAGAAGTAAAAAAGTAATAACATCACTGATGATTTTATTCATACTTAAAATTAATGTTATTAATTTATCATTGCAAGTGTTAAAACCAAAGAACTTTTAAAAAAGATGCAATAATAAATGAGGTATTTTAGGAAGGCGCTGGTGAGAAAAAGCTAGATGTGAAATTCGTAGAATAGATCTTTGTTACATGATACTTTCTTTTCTATTTTCAAATTTGGTGCTTAGTCACCTTTATTCATAATTTGCCTGGGTCCCTAATTCCGATTCCTCCTCATTTCTTAAGGTTGAGCACATTGTACTTTTTAAATTGTTAGGATTGGATTGAAAAACTAGTGGATTTCCATGAGTTTATTTGCAGAAGGTCTTCTGTTTTTGTTGAATAAAGACTAAAATTTTGTTTGCTTATCTTTCACTATGGGAGGAAAGGGAGTTGAAAAAGCTAAGAAGATGTCTGTTCTAGCATAATTTTCATAGGCTGATTTGGGTCTTTTGTTTGTAGAATTGTTTTGAAGTAGAGAGTTACAAACTATAATTCTTTTTGTCTATTTGGGTCTATTGTTTGTAGAATTGTTTTGAAGTAGAGAGTTACAAACTATAATTCTTTTTGTATTTATTTATTTATTTATTTATTTATTTATTTATTTATTTGCGGTACTGGGTTGAACCTAGGGCCTCGTACTTGCATGCTCTGCAAGTGCTGGACCACTGAGCTGCACTCTCAGCCCATTTTTTAACTTTTTGAGACGGGGTCTCACTAAGTTACCCAGACTGCCTCTGGTCTTGAACTTGCAATCCTCCTGCCACCGCCTCCTGAGCCACTGGGATTACAGGTGTGTGCCACCGCACCTGGCTCCTAAACTACAATTCCTCAAATTTAAGATGACTGAATATATAACACAGAATTGATCATGTCATTCTTTCAAAAACGCTGTTCTTTATGGGCTTCTAAGCTACCGCACTCTCCTGATTTTCCTCTTACCTTTGTAGTCTGTTCAGTCTTCACTGCTTTTTCTTGTTTACCTGCTGACTTAATGTTGAACTTAGTTCCTTAGTGCTTTGTCTTAGATCTCTTATTTTTCTTTTTATCACATCATTTTCTCTGGGGGCAATCTCATTCATTTGCTTGGTGGAAATCATTACTAACATGCTGATGATTTCTGAAGTTGTATCTTCAGCTAAGAACTCTCTTCTGAAATCCAGAGTGACATATCCAATTGCTTACTTATATGTCTTTTAGATTATCTTGCATATACTCCAAATTCAGTTTATCTTCTTCTCCTTTCAGCTCCTTCAATTTACTCATCTTTTAGCATTCTGTCTCAGCAAATTTTGAGACTATCAGTATGGTTATTTAAGAGGGAAATCTGAGAGTCATTTTTTGATGCCCCTCTTAACCTTCATATGCCACTTCTGTGGCAAATAAATCACTAAATACTATTGGTTCCACATCTACCTTTTCAGTCTGTTCCTTTTTCTCCATTTTACTGTGATCACCTTAATTCAAGCCAACTAATATCTTGTTCAGACTTTCACTTTACTTGTAGCTGATATCCTTGTATCCACATGTAGTGTGATAACACTTTGGTATGTTTATGGTTGTATTTTCCCCTCTGTGTTTTTTGTTAACTGGAAGCTTCCCCATTCTGATCACTATGGTTTATCTATTGATTCAAAGGAAAGTTACTGCAGCAGAACACAGAACTATTCATGGATTTCATTAAAAATCAAGATACTCAACAGTTTTCAATGCTCTGTAGGATGTGGCGCCTGTTTTCTGTCCAGCTACTTGAGTTCTCTTTGTATTGACCTCTTCTAGTTCTTTGATTTTGCCATAATTTGTGTTATCACTTGACCTTTGTACATGTAGTACCTGTAATACCTCTTTGTTTTACTTTTGGCCTAGCTAATACTTATCAGTCCATACTTCTCATCTTGAATGGTATTTTCTCTGGTAGAACTCTCTCTGAACTTCTGAATACTAAGACTATTTCAGGGCTGCCTATTACAAATCCACACCATAATACTAATTGTAATTCTCAGCAAAACATGTAATCACTTATTTAGTATTTCTTTTCTCCACTCGAGTACAGAACAAATCCTAAGAGGGCTGTGATGGTGTTCTATCTCCTTCACTCCTTTCTTCCTACTCCTTTTCATTCTTGTAGGCTCTTTAATAGTTATAAAGGTGTCTATGAGACTATATTTAATATTTAATAAATACTTGTTGACTGAATCTATTCGTTCTGAGCAGAGATTTATTCTCTTAATACCTGCATAAGGCATAGCACCTTAAATAGTCGAGTCTTGAGATTCATCACCTTTCTCTGGGAACTAGAATTCAGGCTGAGGGCACCAGCAAATCATGAGACTCCACCTGCAAGTGGCTTTATACCCAGCATATACTGCTCAAGAGGGTGTGGGAATAGAAGAGTAAGAGCACCTTGGAGGCATATATGATAAGCTTCAATACTTCCACATTTGTAGGAGGTTATTTGTAAAGAAGTTATAATCCTGCTAAATAGAGGTGGGCACAAAGATCCAGGGAAATTTGAGATATTAATCTGATATAATCAGTTTTGTAATAAAGCATGAGGGAAGTGGAAGGTATTTTGGATTCAGCATAAAATTTTGAAGGAACTTTATAATTCAATTAATCTTATCTTCTGCATAACTCACTCTTTCATTAAAAAAGCCCTAATGTCCTCTGCTTGAATACTTTTAAGGATAGACTGATAGCAGTAGCCTGACTCTTCTCCATAGATCTAATTATAACAAGTTTACTCTTCAGTAACTTTCCAGAGACTTCTGCCTATATTCAAATAGAAAAAGAATGCCTTTTGGAATCACCTTTATTATTGTCTTCAAACTGAACCCCCATAGAGGCAGTTATAACAGTTCTATTGTGGCCTGCTGTGCTATGTTGACAGACCAAGAAGGCAGGAAAGATAAAAAGAAAGGAGAAGATAGACAATGGAAAACTGTCAAACAAGTAAGTTCCAACTCTTCATTTCCCATTTACACTCAGCCAGTGCACTATTTTGTTGTTGTTGTTGTTAGGTGCCGTCGAGTCAGTATCCGACTCATAGCGACCCTCTGTACAACAGGGGAAACACTATTGTCAGTGCTTCTCTGCTGTTCATAGGGTTTTCAATGGCAGATTGATTTTTTGGGAGGGGGTTGCCCGGTCCTTCTCCCAAGCCTGCAGCACCTGGTGTTCCAGGCGGTCTCCCATCCAGGTACTAACCAGGCCCAGCCCTGCTTAGCTTCCGAGATCTGACGGGATCGGATTCCTGCAGGGCTACGGCTGCAGGCAGTGCACTATTTACTGCATATTTAATTGAATGTATTATATAACTGACAAGGACAGAATATATTCTAAATTATAAGCAGTGTTCTATAATGTGCAAATTATAGTGAAGCAAAGTACTTTAGCTTTAAACTTTATTGTTATACTCTTATGTAGATAGCTTTTTCTTCAGCATGGAATCTAATTGATGTTCCTTTAAAAAAGTTAAGAAAGAATAATAGGGATGGTGAATGATTGAACTACATTATATACATATATAAAAATGTCACAATGAAATCCATTATTTTGTACAATTGATATATGCCAATAAACAAAAAAAGAAAAATTAATATATATTTAAGGTATACAATGTGATGTGTTGATTATATATATAGTGAAAAGATTGTTAGAGTCAAACAAATTAACATATATTGTTGTTGTTGTTGTTAGGTGCCGTTGAGTCGTCTCCGACTCATAGCGACCCTCACAGGGTTTTCAGTGGCTGATTGTTTCGGGATTGCCTTGGGAGTGGGTTGCCACATCCTTCTCCCATTTTTGTGGTGCTGGGAATCGAACTTGGGACCTCAGAGACTGCAGAGCAGCGCTCTACCAACTGAGCTAAATCCCAGCTTGGTGTGCTTAAAACTTTTAAGATGCTTTTTTTTCTGACAACTTATGTCAAAGCTGAAACTAATTTTTATATTTATAAATAAGGTAGACTTTGGGAGAAAAGAACCCTCCTTTCCTCGTTTTTCATAATGTAATGAGTAGAGAGGAATTGCAAAAAGGAAAAGAATTATATATGGGAACTCTTGGAGGTCAATATTATTGCACAATATTTCATTTGTTCCCATATTATGTTGAAACATGTTTACAGTTGTGCCAATAACCTTATTATTTATAATATTTTTATAATAGCAAAGTGTAGTCTGTATTATTTCCTGAAGAATCTAGGTTTGCTTGAAAGTTACTAGGTGGCAGAGGTTGTCTTGTGGAAGCAGTTTGCAAATTAGTTATGAGTCCTTGAAGGCTCAAGGTTATAAACATTCCTTATGTTGTGGGTCTTGGTGAATGCAACTATAGAGATGGAGTTAGGTCTTATTCTTATTGATATAGATCCTTAAGATTTTGATGTCACTTCTTGTTGTTGTTGTTAGGTGCCATTGAGTCGGTATCTGACTCATAGCTACCCTCATAGGGTTTTCAATGGCTGACTCTTTCAGGATTGCCTTGGGAGTGGATAGCAAGGCCCTTCTCTCATTTTTGCGGTGCTGGGAATTGAACTTGGGACTTCAGAGACTGCAGCGCAACGCTGTACCAACTGAGCTGATGTCACTTCTACTGGTCTTCTTAATAATTATCATGGGAATATACTTGGAGCCAGCAGTCCCAACACTGGGGAGATTTACCAAACTGTTTTTTCAGACATCTTGGTTTTAATTGATAGATTCTTAAGTGTTGCTTTGGACATCTTTTGTGGAACTTATATCTGTATGGATTCTCTATAGACTGATTCTTGCATTCAATGAAAAAGATTTTCCTCTTCCAGCTTTGAGATATAGGAACTGGTGAGCTTTGAGGTATAGGAACTACTCTGGTAACAGGTCCTTTGGCACTGAACTATTGTAGTAACCCTATAGTACCTCTCAGAAAACCTCTGAGCCAAAACACTCATATTTCTGGCAGAGAAAGAGAAGTCAAAGAGATGATAATGATGGTGGTGATTCATACATTTGTGATGGTTTTCACTATGCTTCCCCTTTCCTTTTTGAATTAGATGATAGATATAGTCCGGGTTATAAGTTTACTCTGTAGCAGTGGCCAAAACAAGGAACAGATACAAGATTCAGTCTCTGAAAAGTATTAATAGATTTTATTTTATGTCAGAAAACAACTGGGCATCAACAAAATTTCAAAAACTTATGCAAATTGCTATATTTTGAACTGTTTTCTGATTTTTATCTGAAAATTTGTGAGTAGAAATGTGCTAGTAAGTAGTCTTCAGATTTGTAATAGGCTTGTTTAGGTCTGTACTATTCTTCATTTTTTTCTTTCCTCTCTGAATATATTATATGGCTCACTCTAAATTGAGGCATAGGCTCAATTACCTTTCTTGAATGCCTTCTCTTTTCTATTTTTTTGTTAGGAATTGCATCATCTGCCTTTTATTTCTTTGCTTATTTGTTATCTCTAAAATGAATAGTTCTATGTTCCTTGCCTCAAGGAAATATTTTCAACAAAGTTTATTAATTTGCAAAACCTATGAAGATAACACTTTTCAAAATATTTGCTCTCTGGGCTATCTTTCTTACAATGCTTGGATTTTTATGCTAAGGGTCATATGCTTCTGAGAGTCAGTGGAAAAGAATGGTGCAATGAAAAAGATAATGCAGCTGTTTCTATTATATGTATGTATAATATACATGTTTATATGTACAATATATGACTATATAATATATAAAACATATATATGACTATACGAGTACAGATATACCTTTTAAAATATGAAAAGCTTCTTTAGAATTTCAGGATTTTTATTATGGATTTTACATATTATATAATTTTTGTGATTCATCAGCTTTGTTTACATATATGTCTAATTATTTGCATGTATGGAGTATTTCAATAGAAACACTTTTGTACTCTTAAAAATTAAAACTAAACTTGTTGTTGTTGTTGTTGTTAGGTGCTATCGAGTTGGTGTCCGACTCATAGTGACCCTCATAGGGTTTTCAATGGCGGACTGTTTCAGGATTGCCTGGGGAGTGGATTGCCAGGCCCTTCTCCCATTTTTGTGCTGCTGGGAATTGAACTCGGGTCCTCAGAGACTGCAGAGCAGCGCTCTAAATTTAGCTCAGTTGGTAGAGTGCTGCTCTGCAGTCTCTGAGGACCTGAGTTCAATTCCCAGCACTGCAAAATGGGAGAAGGATGTGGCAACCCACTCCCAAGGCAATTCCGAAACAGTCAGCCATTGAAAATCCTATGAGGGTCGCTATGAGTCAGACTTGACTCGACGGCACCTAACAACAACAACAAAACTAAACTTAGATATCTTTAAAACTATAAAACCTAAATATGTCATGAGTGATTGTGACTTATCAAATAAGAAGCTTGTCTTAATTTTCTTAAGACACTTAACTAAACAAAACTCTAAATAATTGTAGAAGGTTGTACTTGAAACACTTTTGAAGATGATATAAAGAATTTCAGAATTCTGAAATTCAGAAATTTCAGAAATTCTGAAAGATGATATAAAGAATTAAGACTGAATTTGGCGTCTCTTCTCATTTGGATATTTCATAGCACTAAGCAAGTTGAGTTGCCACAGAATTTTAGGAATTTATTAATAAAAGAGAGACCATTACTAATGGACACATAGCTAAACACAAGAAAACTAATAATCTAGTATTTTATTTACTTGAGCATGACTAAGCAAAAGTTCATGGGCCAACATCATACTTAAATTGTGATGATCAATAATTGCCTTAGAATTACAGGATTTTCTGTAATTAAAGACATTACATTAAGCTTTGGGCTTTTCTTGTAGCTAGTGTATCAAAAATACAATGGAAAAAATCTGTGATATTCTCACTTAAAGATAATCAATATTAACATTTAGATGTGCATTCTAGTGTTCTTTTAGATTTTGAACATTTTTGAAATCTTATGTATGTTTCTGAATATTTCCCCCAAAATACCAATGTACACTCCTACTGATAAATATGATAGAAAAGTACCATTTTCTGGCACTCTGGTGAACATTTTGCCAATTTAATAGTCAAAAACATATTGCCTTCTTATTTTTATTTGAATTCTTTTGACTACTTCCAACTTGAACTTCTTTCACTGTTGATTGCCTTTTTGGGTATCTTCTTTAATGAAATTGCCTTTGGTTTCAAAGTTTCTTAAGACCTCTTCTGTGAGATCTCTTATTAACACTCCCATTCTGAAGTAAGATGTAACAGATTCTAATAGAACAGCCATAGAAAAGCCTGTGCCAGTATCTATACCACTTTGGAGAGTTAATTTCCTTCTCCATTGGACTCAATTGAGATATGGAGCTGATCTTACTTGGAAGGGATTCCTTATTTATTTGTTTCCTGAAAAATGGTAATCATAAACTTTACATCTCATCAGCATCCAAAGAGTAAAGACTTGTGCAAAGAAAGTCTATAAATATTTGTTGGATGAATAAATATGATAAATAAAATATACCAGAATGTAATTGCTAGAATTTAGGTCTTAGTAATTTGTTTTCTTGAATAGTTCATAGTGAGATTACTTCTAAACACTATGACCTTTACTGTTTATAAAATTCATTTATATATACAATATGTTTTAGTACACATAACTATAAGATAAGTGATATGGCTAATTTTACATTTAAAAAAATCAGAGCTCAGGTATATAAAATGAGGCTTAAAAATTTAAAGCATATTGGGTTACTTCTGTTTGTGGTCAATTGTAAGAAACCCACTTAAAGTTCCCATGAGTTAAAAATTTGTAATATTTGCTTTAACTGAGATATCCTTGATTAGGCCACCGGCAAATAGTTTCCCTATTGATCTATAGAGACTAGCCTATTTACTATTGGTGTGCATTTTGCCAAGTGATGTGTACATATATGTAGAAAATCAAATGATAGGGAAGGAGCATAGGAAACAGTCCAAAACAAAATACCTTTATTCCAAATACTCTACCTTTTGGCCAAGTGCCATGGTGCATACCTATAATCCCAGTGGCTCAGGAGGCTGATGCAGAAGGATTGTAAATTTGAGGCCAGAGGCAACCTGTATAATTTAGTGAGACTCTATCTTAAAATCAGTAAAAAGGGAACTGGGATACAGCTCAGTGGTAGAGCAATTGCCTAACATGTGTGAGGCCCCTGGGTTCAACCCTCAGTACTGAAAATAAAAATATTCTATATTTTATAAACTATGTAATCTTTAACTTATTAAAGCCTCAGTTTCTATTTAGCTCTGAAAGAGTAGTAGCATTAACACAAACAGTATTTTCTGGATACTAAAAAATAGCCAGGTATGGTGGCACATGCTTGTAATCCCAATGACTTGGTGAGGTGGAGGCAGGAAGATCAAAAGTTTGAGGCCAGAAGTAGCCCAGGTAACTTAGTGAGAATCTGTCTCAAGATAAAAAATTTTAAAAAGGACCTGGGGTTGTAGCTCAGTGGTAGAGCACTTGCAAACTATGCACTAGGCCCTGAGTTTGATCAATAGTATTGCATAATAAACAAACAAACAAACAAACAAATAAGAAGTGCTTATAAACTAAAAAACACTTAATGATTTATATGCATTTGTGCATGTGTTTGATAAATGGGGTTGTTGTGCGTCTATAAATTCTGAAATAATAAACAGTAGTCAAAATAGGGGCACTCTTAGTTTAGGTCAAACTCATTATTGAATGTCTTAGTTTAAAAAAACCAAAATACTTGTTTAAAGTACTTGTTTAAAAATTTGTATTATTATGTGTTTGCTTAGTTTGTGACATGTTTATTTTTCATTATTTTATTTTTATTTATTTTCTTTTTTGTGGTACTGGGGGTTGAATCCAGGGCCTCGTGCTTGCATGCTCTGCAAGTGCTGGACCACTGAGCTGCTCCCCCAACCCATTTTTTAACTTTTTGAGACAGGGTCTTGCTAAATTACGCAGACTGCCTCTGGTCTTGAACTTGAGATCCTCCTGCCTCTGCCTCCCGAGCTGCTGGGGTTACAGGTGTGTGCCACCGCGCCAGGCTAGTTTGTGACATGTTTGTCCACATCAAAAAAGAATTCAGCAGTTTTTAAAAACCATCATGTAAGTGCTTATATATTGATAGTGTTGTATGGATGTATATGGAAAGAGATAAAGGGAGTGAGGGCAAAGAGGTGAGGTAAAGGGCCAAGAGAGATGGATCTGTTAAAAAAAAAAAAAAAGCCAAGGATAAGGAGCAACTAAAGCTCAATATGGGCTGGGATTTAGCTCAGTTGGTAGAGTCCTCGCTGCTCTGCTATCTCTGAGGTCCCAGGTTCAATTCCCAGCACCACAAAAATGGGAGAAGGATGTGACAATCCACTCCTGAGGCAATCCTGAAACAATCGGCCATTGAAAACCCTATGAGGGTCTCTATGAGTCAGACATGACTCGACAACACCTAACAACAACAACAACAAAGCTCAATATAATATCAAGTACCTCTATAAGTGAGGTGATATTTAAAATATTTTTTACACATTGATTTTAGAAATCATATAGTAAGATGGATGCTCCTGGATATAGGATAATGTAAGATTACATCTGAAACAATTATTCACCAAGAATGATGATTATGTAGGGTATTCTAAGACTTTTGGAGCCTTCAGGAAATAGTTATTTTTTAAAAATGCCACTATTATTGAAATAAATTAATGATAAATAATAGTTGGTAAAGTTTTTTTTTTTTTTTTTCCCTATAGTATTGGATGGAGGTTGATCCCAAGACCTTGTGTCTGGAAGGCAAGTGCTTTACCACTAATCTGCATATCCAGCCCCTTTTTAATTTTTAACATATATTTTTTTATTTTGAGAGAAGGTCTTGCTGTGTTGCATATGCTGCCTCTGGCCTTGAATTTGCAATCTTCCTGCCTCAGCCTCTCAACTTGCTGGGGTTCTAGCCCCGAGCCTTTTTATTCATGGGAAAGCTTTTATTTAATGTCTGCTGTTTAGATAAATGTTAATTGAGGGTGTAATTTTTTTCTATAACCATCTGACCAGCCATGTCGTCACTATGTATGGCCTTTAAAAAGTGACCAGAAAGAGTGTTATTTATGTTTCTCTAAAAATAAATAAAGATTTTTAAAATTAAACATGAAATTCCAATGACCACGCACATGTTTTTAAAAATGTACTCCATTCTAGAAGTATATAATTATAAATGCAGGTGATCTAAGCCCTATTTTCTGCCATATTTTTATTGCTTCATGATATCAAAAGGAGAATATACCACCTATTTTTAGAGTGTTCTGGTCCCATGCAGTAGCTTGCACACTGAAGAGATAGACTCTGTCACTGGAGTCATTTATTTTTCAGAAAAGGAAAGGGAAAATGCAAAATTTTTCTTTGTTTTACCTAGTAGCAATGTTAAGAAGATACCTTGTCCCCATTTTTATTACTTCTGAGATTTTATTGCTGCCAACCAGATGTGCTGAAACTCCTGATGACAACATCTATTCATTGCGTGTTTTTAATAGGCTTAGAGAAATATGAGTAGAGTATGTGAAAGCAGCTCAGCTTCACTCTTCATCTGGGAATGCCCAAAAAGCTTACTGCTGTTTAGAATTCCTGCTATAGCCAGGAGAAAGCTGAATGCTGCACGAGTACTGAATCTTCTACGATTGAATTAGAAGAATAATGACTGTACAATTAACTATCAACCTCTGCTCATTTAAGCACAGTTTCTACAGAGCTCAGGAGAAATATGGAACTTGATTGGCATGTTTTTATTTGATGGTATCTGCAAATAGATGTCTTTAAAGACAGGTGGCAAGGAAAAATAAGAGAAGGGGGAAAAAAAAGAAAAGAAAGAAAATGCAATTTGAGACATTGCGCCAGGTCTGCAATTCTGTTTTATCTCATTTTCATGGGGTTTTTTCATCCCCACCAAATATTTTACAAAATGAGCTTTTTGGACAAACACTGAACAATGCAAGGTGAGTAGAACTAAATTATATTTTCTTTTAATATTGCTGTTTTCAAATAGTAATTTTATATGCCCATAAAATTGTTTTGCATTGAAATGTTAGTATTTTAAGGGTGCTATCTTTTTATCAAAAATATGAAATTTTATATAGTAGTCTAAATTTGATTTTAAGAAGAAAAATAATCTCCCCTCAAAAGCACCAAAAGCATTTTAAATTTAGGTAGATTGACCTCTGAAACATAATACAGATATCAGGCTGTTTCATTATTTCTTTTCCTAATAAATATATGATTAACTTAAAATGCCTGATAGATGTTTTCTTGGTGATTATGACAGTGATTACATTGCATATATAAGGATGATCAGGCTCTATAATCATATGCGATTTGTTGGAAAATATGAATTAGCAATCATGCATACTCTTGTAAAACATGTGGAAGATGATTTCTAGGTCTAAGACATTTCTCTATGCAGGGGAGATCAATAATCACTTTTAAACAAGCTATATTATGGAACTGCTAGTACTGCTTTATATTAGATTAGCTAGTTTGCCAGGCTTCTTTGTTATAAATTCCTATTGCTTTTCCAACCGATCTTTTTTCTTTGGTGAAGGTTGTTAAATTATGAGCATATGTTCTAGATGATTTCTCTTGCTTACACTAAAAGAGATATCCTATTAAAGAAAGCTTTTAAAATGCAGTTTTATCACTGAGTTCTTCTCTCATTTAAGTTGTTTAGCTTTTGAGATTTTCTCCTGTTATATACCAAGTATAAGAAGACTTCATTTTAACTTAATAAATGTGCAGAAAGACTGAGAAAGAAATTCTATGAACATGATAGTGCACTGAAATTTTCTGGAAATTGGTAGGGAACTAATAGTGCATTGAATATTGAATGGTTTTGTTGGTCTCTTCCTTTTACAATCTCTGAGCACTGTGAGGCAGCCTATTTTGGAGATGGGAAAAAAAAAACCCTCTATTATACAATATGTATCTTAATTTGACAAGGAAAAGGAGCCTTTTAATTTATTTTTGGCATTTAAAAATGCTTACTGATGTTAAATATATTTATGACTTTCTTTGACTATGGAATAACATCCATTTCTTATAAAATTATACTTCTTTCCTCAGTGCAGTTTTATTGACTGAATTAAGTTGATTTTTCATGTTATTTTCAGACTAATTTAAAATACATAACAGCATATGGAAATGTTTATTCTATAACAGACTATCTACATTTTAAGACATTGTTTTCTTTTTATTTAGCAATAATACATCATTTTACTGTCTAATTTATGAGAAAAATAATGTGGATTGAATGTTATTTCTAAATAAAAGAAGCAACATTGCTTTCTAAAAATTTCCGTGACATAAAGCTACCAGAGTTTTCAAATCTGTACTTACCCTTTATATTTTTCTTATTTTATCTCTATTTTTTTTGATGCCAAGAACTTAAGTGTTTAAAACTATTAACATTGGGGCTAGGTGCATGTTCACTATAGAAATTGTGCTATTGATAGCATAGTAAGGAATTGATTTTAAAGTAAGTCTTGGTAGCTTTAAAATATGAGACTATTTAGGGGGCTAATTGTGTGCATCCATATTACTTTGCATTTACCTTGACTTAAAATTTATTTTGTTGATGGCATACTTATAATTTCAACACTGTCATTAAAATCTGGAATTCTATATGCTTCAATTAAACATTGAATTGTGAAATATCTACTTCTCCCATTAGAACAATCTTGTTTAACTTACTTTTATTCTTACCTAAAATGATCCAAAAATACCAATTAATCAGTGATGAATTTATTCTTCTTTAGAAAAAAATCCTGCCTTTATATGCTCTAAACTCCTTAGTCTCTAAAAAAACATGTGCATTATTTTACAAATTAATCTAGTTTTCAAAAATAATCAGCTACTTGATTTAGTTTTAGGATCAACAAAAACAAGTTACATAAAGAGTTATTTTGGAAGTACGAAAAATATGTATGTGAACTGGTGATTAATGCTTCCATATATTTTAGTCTTTATTTTTTGTGTTCAGATTATATACAGGGTCTTTTAAATCTTTTATTATGCTTATATTATTTAAAAAAATACAAATGCCCAGACATTTAACATTTCAGTTAATGCTGAAACAAAAAGTATGTAGACCAAAATTTCATAGTTGAAGAAAAGTATCACAGAATGATCTGAGTATGTCATCGGAAGATGTGAGCCTACAACTGAAATTTTTTTTTCCTAAATAATGAGCCTTTCAACTTCATGGACTGGTACTAATGTTTTGAGGACTTCAAGCATCAATTATATAGTATCACTTCTTGAAAGAATAGTTTTAGTTGTTGTTACATGAATAGTAATCATTTAACTGTTTGGACTAGTTGACATGGAATATTCAGTACTGACATTAACTATGATTTTAAAGTGACAGGAAAATAGCATCATAGGGTTGGACAATTAGATTATATTTTATTCTGAATTGCTTTCTAGGAGAAATTAGAAGAGTTCTATGAATCATTAGCAGCAAATCAATTATTTAAAGGGGACCTTTTCAAGTAGTTTTGAAACTGAGACTTTTCTTAAGAAACTAATCATACCTTTAAAGTTATGACTCAACTTTCATCAGGTTTTAGATGGTAGGACAGTTTACTTCTTTGACATATTAGCAATAAAAGATAAAAAATATGAAAATCTCATATAATTTGCTTCAAAAGCACTTCCAAGTTCAACTTGTCAAAGAAGGAAATATTTTAAGTATACCAATAATACTATACCATAAGTCACCAAACTGAAGATTAATATGGATGGTTATTTTATTATCTAATGAATAATGAAAATTTACTTCTGAATGAAAACAATTAGAATATTGTAGACTAACTTTTTGTTGGAAATCATATGACATGACCCTTATGTTTCAGATTGAAAGTTCTTAGCTTATTTTCTTGTCTTTGTGGTCCTTGAGTATCATTTTATTATACAAAGGGGATGGCAGGTTATCTTCTGTTCTGTAGCTAAAATGAAACAGCTAAAGATTCAGCAAGAAAAAGAAAATGACTATATCCTACCTAAGTCCACTTGATAGGTTCTGATGAAATGCCACATTGATTTAAATTCTCATTATCAAGTCTTCTTACTGTAAACTCATTTTCCTCAAATTAAATTATATAACCAGGACACAAAGATAATTGCTTTTGTCACCAGTAAAAAGTCGTCAAGTACAGAAATCATTGTACAATTGAATTTTTGTGATCTTGTCTTTGGAAGCAAGTGTAAATATTTTTGGATGCTAAAAGTGTACACACACACACACACACACACACACACACACACACACACACATAAACAGTTTACCGCATTGAGTTATCAATTGCTTAGGGCAGTATTTAAATGAACATCATAATCCTGACTTTCTTTTGCAATAAAATTTGTGGAAAAATCTTAGTAACCTCTCAATTTTTCCATTAGTTGAATTTTTTTAGCAGTCTTTCATGTACATTGAAGAAATCTGTATTTTCCTCTAGATGCAATTATTTTATTGTTACTAAGTGTTAACAGTGAATTTGCTGTGCTGTCTGGCCACACAGGGGCATCATAGAACTGGAATTTATTCAGAATAGATATTAAAAACAGTCTTTCTTTCCTTTGCATACATGTACAATGACATATGCAGACTTTAATATTTTAAAGTAATATTAAAAGAAAAAAACTTAGTAGGCCAAAGAATATTTGAATTTGTTGGTATTTTTAATTGCAAATAAGGGAACAAATATGACATAGTTTGCCTGGAGTAGTCCCAGTTTATGTGTGCTGGCTTCCAGTGATTATTATTAGTAGCACTTTTCTCTCCCGATAGTGTTGTGATTTGACAGTAAATGATAGGGCTGCTCTAATTTAAAAATGAATTATAAAGCTTAAATTTTCCTCATAAATATAAATTCTTTCCATTGAAACCATTACCACACTCTAAAACATTATATTTTTTATAACAAAATCTGATTTTACAAAATAAATCTTTATTTAGTTTGGTCGTGTTTTGGGTCAGAAGTACTTAGAATTTTACATAGCATATACTATTGCTTTGGTTTATATTGAAACCATTAATTTATGATCAGGAATTTTGGCATAGACATTTCTTATTCATTATGGCAGATTAATGACACTTTGACATTGAAAGAACAACATGTTTTCTTCTCAGAGCTCTGAGGGGTACAATTGGCAGTGTGCATTATTTGGACTTGGTATCCCACCATAACCAATTTTTCATTTAAGGACATATTTCGTGAAGAGTTTGCTTTCTCAGGTATGGAGTATTCAATAGCCCTATGCACACACACTTTATAGACATTGTTGTAAGGTACCGTTGAGTCTAGTCCGACTCATAGTGACCCTATGTACAACAGAACGAAACACTCCCCGACTCTGTGCCAGGCACATGATCTTTTTTTATGCTTAAGCCCATTGTTGCAGTCACTGTGTCAATCCAGCTAGTAGAGGGTTTTCCGTTTTTTTTGTTGACTGCCACTCTCCCAAACATGCTGCCCTCCAGGGGTTGGTCCTTCCTGACATGTTCAAAATATGTAAGATGTAGTCTAGCCATCCTAGCTTCCAAGGTGCACTCTGGTTGCACTTCATGTAGGACAGATCTGTTGGTTCTTTTGGCAGTGTATGGTATATTCAATATTTGTCTCCAGCACCATAATTCAAAAGCATCACTTCTCCTGTCTCCTAATCAATGTCAAGCTTTTACAACCTTATGATGCAACTGAAAATACCATGACATGAATTGGGTGCATCTTCATCTTCAATGTGTCATCTTTACTATTTAGCACTCTAAAGTGCTAAAACCCTATGAATAACAGAGAAGCAATACAATAGTGCCAGGTATGGCACCAATGTTCTATTGTACATATGGTTGCTATGAGACAGACTCTACTCGGTGGAACACAACAACATATTTCTGACAATTTCAAAGGACATGCAGTGAGATGAAAAGTTTAAAAGAGTGTAAATAAATATAAGTCCTGAGTCTTTTGAAACAACTTTTTCCAGTGTAATGCAGCTTTTGATTTCTTGATTGCTACTTCTTTGGATTTTGATCATAGAACCAAATAAAGCAAAATCTTTGACAACCTCAATCTTTTCTCCATTCATTGTGAAGCAGAATACTGACCCAGTTGTAAGGACTTTTGTTTTGCTGATGTTGAGGTGCAATCCATATTGAAGGCTGTGTTCTTTGATCTTCATCAGTAAATGTTTCAAATCCTCTTCACTTCTAGCAAGCAGAATTCTATCATCTGCATAACGCAGGTTGTTAATGAGTCTTCATTCAATCAGGATGCCTCATTCTTCTTCATAAAGTCCAAATTCTCAGGTTATTTACTCAGAATATAGATTGAAGAAGTGTGTTGAAGGGATACAGCCCTGATGCACACCTTTCTTGATTTTAAACTCAGCAGTGTTTCCTTGTTCTGTTCAAATAACTGCCTCCTGGTCCATGTACAGATTCCTCATGAGTACAATTAAATGCTCTGGTATTTCCATCCTTTGCAGTGTTATCCATAATTTATTCTGATCCACACAGTCAAATGCTTTTGCATAATCAATAGAATATAGACATCTTTTTGGTGTTCTCTGCTTTCAGCTAATATCTATCTGATGTCAGCAATTATGTCCCTGGTTGCCCACTCTCATTTGCATTCATCTTGATTTTCTGGCAGTTCCCTGTCTATATACGGCTGCAGTCACTTTTGAATGATCTTTAGCAAAATTTTGCTTGTATATGATATTAATGATATCATTTGATAATTTGCACATTCTCTTGGATCCCCTTTCTTGAGAATAAGTACAAATATGGATCTCTTCTAGTCAGTTGGCCAGGTAACTGTTTTCCAACTCTCTTGGTATAAGCATGTGAGCACTTCCAGTGCTGTGTGTTTGTTGAAATATCTCTCTTGGTATTCCATAAATTTCAGGAGCCTTTTGTTTCACCAATTTCTTCAAGGCAGTTTCCACTTCATCCTTCTGTTCCATTGGTTCCTGATCATATGCAACCTCTTGAAATGGTTGGCCATTCACCAATTCTTTTTTATATAATGACTTTGTGTCCCTTCCATGTTCTTTTGATCTTCCCTGCATTGTTTAATGTTTTCCCTATAGAATCTTTCATTATTGCTACTTGAGGCTTGAATTTTTTATTTAATTCCTTAAGCCTGAGAAAAACAGTGTGTTCTTCCCTTTTGGTTTTCTATCTCTAGCTCTTCACACCTGTCATTATAATATTTGATATATTCACATATGTAAATATATATAACAATAATCATTATGGTATGGGAGCTCATTTTAATATAATTAAGTGCTTATATTTCAGAGGAAAATGATTTTTGATTCAGATATACGTATCATTAGTATTTTTACTAGAATACTTACTATAGACCTAAACTGTGTTCCACGATTACTAATATAGATTTTCAATATGATACTGATTGATAGTCTTTAAGTATGTTCTTTAATGAGATAACTTTTATAACATTATTGCTTTTGGTGATGACAGACAGGTAAATGTTAACTATACTTTTCTTTTTATTATCAACTTATGTGATAAAGTTAAGGAAGATAACTACTAGTAAATTTTAAAATTCTACTATTCACTGAATAGTAAAATTAATTCATTAAATATCAGCTATGGTGCTATGGATGATCTTCATTACCATTTGTGAATTACAAAAATTCATGACTCCATCACAGAATTCCTAGGACTGATCTATAATTTGAATTTAGCTTCTGAACTTGAGAAATTTGAAGTGACCCAGAAATGTGAATAAACATTTTTTTACAGGAGAAAATGGAAAAAGCCAATGCACATTAAAATTGTATTATCTTAAAAGGTGAAGGGTCTTTATTTTGTCTTGCTTTTCAAACTGTTTTTAAAGTAGAAAATCCTTCCCTGAAAGTCTAACTCTGGAGCAGCTCTGGTTTAGAATGTCAGACATGGGGCCCATATTGGGTTCTGTGAAACATAATTTGAAGACTTCTATTCTACCACTGTCATTTTAATCTTGAAATTAAAATGCAGTTGCTTACTTAAATCAGACTCAGGACTTACATTTATTTACACTCTTTTAAACTTTTCATCTCATTGCATGTCCTTTGAAATGTCAGAAATATGCTGTTGCGTTCCACCGTGTAGAGTCTGTCTCATAGCAACCATATGTACAACAGAACATTGGTGCCATACCTGGCACTATTGTCATTGCTTCTCTGTTATTCATAGGGTTTTCGATTTTGATGGCTGACTGTTTTGGGAATGGGCTGCTGGGTCCTTCTCCCAACCCTACGGCACCTGGTATTCCCAGGCAGGCTCCCATCCAAGTACTAACCAGGCCCGACCCTGCTTAGCTTCCAAGATCAGATGAGACTGGATGCCAGAGTGGTATGGCTATAGAAGTCAGAGATGTAGTTAATGGAAAATGGCAAGGACAACTGCTATGTGTGAGTAAGGATTGATTTATGCCTGATTTTCTATTACATAATGTAGTTTTATGTTGAGTAGTATTGAACATAGGAGTTGTGTTCATGTTTTGGGTCTGCTAATTGGGTATGTGGGCTGGCATTTAGCTCAGTTGGTAGAGCACTGCTGTGCAGTCTCTGGGGTCCTGAGTTAGATTCCCAGCACCACAAAATGGGAGAAGGATGTGGCAACCCACTCCCAAGGCAATTCCGAAACAGTCCGCCATTGAAAACCCTATGAGGGTCGCTATAAATTGGACTCGACTTGATGGCACCTAACAACAACAATTGGGTATGTACTATTAGTTAAAGTCACTATACTGTGAATTCCTTGAATTTTTAGAGACTGCATATTTAATCTCTAAATTCCCACACTTATATTCCCCACACTGCTTCTGAGGCAATACCCACTTCCCTCAGAACCAAATATTGTACTGTTTTTTTTCCCTTGATAAGATTAGCTTTGTAATGTCTAGAACACCATATAATTAGAATCAAACAGAATGTCCTTTTTTTTTTTTTTTTTTTTTTTTTTTTGGTAAGGCTCATTGCTCAGCATGATTAAAATCATATTGCTTATGTTGGTGGTTTTTCCTTTTCATTGCTGAATGATATTTCATTTATGAATATAGTCTTTTTTTGACATATGCTCTTGTTTCTTGAGGGAATTCATAGAATAGGAATGTGTGGATCACAGAGTAAATATTTGGTTAGTTTTATAATAATGGGTCATTTAAAAAAGTATTGTTCATTTTAAACTTCCATTGATGACGTTTGAGAGTTTCAGTGGTTTCACACATTTTCAACATTTGGTGATATGTCTTATTAATTTTAGTCATTCTGCAGGGTTTATAATAACATTTATTATGATAATGATTTTTGTATTTGCCTGATGTAATGACATCTAGTGCTTTTTACTTATTAGCCATTTGTATATGTTTCTTTGTGAAACATCCGTTCAGTTTTTTTGTTGTTGTTATGATTTCTATTTTCTGTGTGCTATCTAAAATCCTTTGTTGTTGTTAGGTGCTGTTGAATTGGATCTGACTCATAGCAACGTTTTGTAGAACAGAACGAAACAGTATCTAACGCTGTGCCATGCAGATCATCTTTTTATGTTTGAGCCCATTGTTGCAGCCACTAGGTTTCTGGTCATTTTGAGTCATGCTGCATAAGCAAATAGAGGCCCCAGAGGCTTTACTCTGTTCCTGTCATTAGAATCAACTCTACTTTAAGGAGGCAACTCTTTCCTAGTTGATTCTTGAATGCCTTCCAGCCTTGGGGGATCATTTTCCAGCAATATATTTGACAATGCTTCTCTGCTATTCATAGTTTTCAATGGCTAATTGTTTCAGGAATGGGCTTCCAGGTCCCAAAAATCCTTTGCCAGATCCAAAATCAAAAATCTATATTCTATATACCTTTCATTATGTTGATTTTAGCTTTTTAGGTTTAGTTATATGATCTATCATAAATTAATATTTGTTTTTATAGTGTGAGGGAAGAGTCAAGATTAATATTTTCCCAGATGAATATCTGGTTATTCCATTGCCATTTGCTGAAAAGACTTAAATTTTGTTTTTTTTTAGTACTGGAGGATTGAACCCAGACCCTTGTGCATACTCTGCAAGTGCTGCACCATTGAGTCATGGCCCCAGCCACTATTTTTTTATTGAGACAAGGTCTCAGTAAGTTGTGGAGGCTGGCTCTGCCCTTGTACTTATCATCCTCCTACCCCAGCCTCTTGTGTTGCTGGTATTGCAGGTGTGTGCCACAGTGCCCAGCTGCTGAAAACACTTAAAGAGCTTCTACTTCCTATTGGATTGCTTTGTCACCTTTGTGAAAATTTGAAAAAATATGATTCTATTTCTGGACCACTTATTCTGTTCTACTGATTTATTTGTGTTTTCTTTGCAATACTGAGGTGTTGTCCTTGTAGTTAGGTAGTATTAAGTCCTCCACCTTTATTCTTCTTTTTCAAGATATTTTACGTCCTTTGCCTTTTTGTATATATATGGAGACGGACCTGGCAACCCACTCCCCAAAATCAGACCACCATTGAAAACCCTACGAACAGCAGAGAAGCACTGACATTAGTGTTTTCCCGGTTATATGTAGGGTCACTACGAGTCAGATACGAATTTGACGGCACCTAACAACAGCAACAACAATAACAACCATATATATATATATATATTTGTTTATTTTGATTGAAAAATTTGCTGGGGTTAACTCTGGGAAGGTTTTTTATTTCTGTAGATAGATTTGGGGGAGAACTGACATCTTAACATTGAGTCTTCAATGCCATATATCTCTTCATATATTTAGGTATTTTTCAACTTATCTAAGCAATATTGTGTAGTTTTCAGAGTAGAGGTCTTTCATGGCTTGTTAAGTTTTCATAAGTATTTTAAGGTTTTGATTCTATTATAAATTGAATTTAAAAACTTTTCAGTTTTCAGTTGTTTGCTAATAGTATATAAAAGTCAAATTCACTTTAAATATTAATCTTATATTTTTTGACCCTGCCAAATTCACTTATCTGTTCTCATAGTTCTCTTGTAGATTTGTTATGATATTCTCTGTACACAGTCATGTAATCCTCACAATGTGTTTTAATTCTTCTCTAATATTTATGCTTTTTATTTCTTTTTCCTCATCTTATCATACGCTTAGAATTGAGTTCTGGGAAACACAATTTGAAGACTTTTCTATTCTACCACTGTCATTTTAGCCTTGAACAAACTAAAAATGCAGGAGCTTAGTTAAAGCAAACTCAGGCCTTATAAGACATCAAACACAAGTCATGAGTATCTCCTAGTTTATTAACCGTGCTAATTTTTAAAAATCATGAATGGGGTTGGTTTTATAAAATGATTTTATGTAGTTATTGAAATTATCAAATGATTGTTCTCTCTTATTCTGTTATTACTGCTAATTATATTAGTTTTGTTTTGAATATTAAACCACCTTTAGATTTCTGGGTTAAATCCTATGTGGTAAGGGATGCTGTTCATGTTATATATTGCTGGTTAAAATTTTCTATGATTTTAATAAGGATTTTTCAGGTCTATGTTCATAAAAGATGCTTTATAGTTTTCTTTATTAAAATGTCTTTGACAGGTTTTAGCATTCAGATTATTTTGACCTCATAAAATGAGTTTGGCACTTTTATCCTCTATTTTGTGAACAATTGGTATATGACTGATATT